>JAOUWY010000054.1:29425478-29435986 GCA_025728095.1 Prietella phreatophila | reverse complement strand
AAAAGCTCTACAGTGGGCCTCATATTTTCTCATCATAAGCCTAAACAGCGTGCTTCCAGGACTGAGGTGTGTGTAAAACGCATAGAATTTATAGCGCCTTTATTTATGCCTTAATGTGAAGGCGGTAAGTGGGTTTGAATTTTTCGTATACTCTAGACATTTGTATTGATTTCGTTGCTGCGTGGTTCAGTGTGTGATACTGTAAAATATATAGATGTAAAAGAATTAGAACTAGTTTTATGCTGTGCATAACACTAGAGCCAAATGATTCTCACGATTACAAGAAACATAAAGAGCAAAAATAAAAAAGATGAATTCATGTGTATGTAACAACAATAACAACAACAATGATAATGATAGCCTAACATTTATTATTTGTGCGTATTTTACTTTTACTTGTAATAATAATAATAATAATAATAATAATAATAATAATAATAATAATAGGCTGTAGTCCTACTTCGTAATAGTAAACCCATGATAACATTAAAACATTATAGTCAATTTTATTTAAACTTATGTGTTCGTTTCTATAGAATCTGACTCAGTTTGCAGTTCGAAAACAGACTATTTATACTATGATTCCTTAGCATGGTTATTCCCATCCACTGAGTGAATACTGAGCTTAACGCACTTGTACTCAGAAGCTTAGACAGCCAGAAAACACTCCAGATGTCTAAACAGACCATGAGCAGTGTAAGTCTAATTGTAAGTGTTTCAGAGTTTCCTAAATCTCTGCGCTTGCATGTGGGTCATGGGTGGAGTTTCAAGTTCTCCATATTCAATTACTGGGAGCTCCTTCTGCTCTGCCATATAAAGAGACACTCACTGAGCCTCTCGGTCACTTTAAAGCAAGACAAATTAACGGTCTGTGAAAACCACTGGCTCCAGTCGTGTTTACTATTAATAAAACTACTTTAGTGTACTTTTGTGCGTCAGAGCTGAAAGCCAGCGGACCATGATGGACTACATGACGGACAAGTTCCCGCTGAAGTGTGAAGCAGGGAAAGGGACAGACTTTTACCTGGAGCCGCTCATGGAGCCTTTAGAGAGCATGCAGTACTACAGCAAGAGCTCCAGCAAGAGCAGTCAACATTACACACTGCAAAACACCGAGCACCACAGCATTCTGGACAGATCCTCTCCCTGTGACAACCAAACGTGTGAGTTAGCATTTTTTTAAGCACTTTCTCAGACAGTACTGTGTTTATTATCTCTTACTATATCATTATTTAGGGCCCATGTAAAGCTTTTATGGGCGGTGAATGCCACGCATCTGATGGTACGCCATAATATTTGTATTAACTTTTTTTTTTAACAGAAATTACAAATTAGTATTTTGAATATAAGCCTATACTTTATTGAGCAATAGATCTACACTCTGAAAACAATCGACCCTTTTGGGTTGTCTTTTCCTTAAATCTTACTTCAGGAAGCTTGTTGCAAAGATTCTTCCTTAAAGAATCCGAATTTCAATCAATAAAGGTGTAGTACTTTTCCTTGTCTTTTGGGTGGTACAGTAATGTGGGCATGTTGTGTACCTTTATCTTTTACCTGACAACTTTAATAAAAAACAAAACAACAACAACAACAACAAATATCTTAAGGGACATCATTGGATTTTTAGGACCACTACTCTAAAGGATAATTGTAAGATAAACCACATATACTTGGTTACAGACACACAGGCCTACTAAAAGTAGAAAATGAGAAAGGAAAATACAAGTTAGGTTTTTTTTATTTATTTATTTTTTATTTCTGAATGTGTTTTAAGCTTCATTTGTTTACACTAGACTGAAGCTGAAGAATTGTCCTGCTTGCGTTGATGCACAGGGCAAAATAAGTGTTTAACTAAGACCTTTTGATTAATCATTGATTAACACTGATCTTGTGGTGTGTGTGTGTGTGTGTGTGTGCGTGTGTGTGTGTGTGCTTGCAGATTTCATATAGTTTAGTCCATTGTGCTCTTACACCATTTCATTTAACCGTTGAAATGACTGATCTCGGGATATTATGCTTTATTGCAATTCCCCAAGACTGAATTGTATTTATTTATTTATTTTTTAAAAAATCCAATATTACAAAGTTACACTTAGTATGCCATGCTGTAACGAAGTCTGTACAGATGTCGTTAAAAATATGTGTCAGAGAACCCATTTAAAAAGCTCGAATTGTGAATATTACTAACACAGACTACCTGTTCATCATGAAAAGCATTATATAAATGCCTGTATAGACTCAATTAGATTTTATTTTTTATGTAGTACGGTGTAAAGCCTAGCAATTAATGGTTTAGTGTTTAGTGTTTTTTTCCTTCGTGTAATCGATGTTACTTATAGATACTTATTATGTTTATTATATTAATCTATACTCTGTTTATATACTTTGAAATAGGCTATATTAGTAGCTTTATTAGCCTTCTCTTTACTACTGAAGTCTACTAATTTGTGGTCTGCTAAAACGAAACTATTTAGCAGTCCAGAGTGGTCTATATTGTTTATATATTATGATAGATTTCAGGTAATGTAGACAAAGGGTCACTGTTGGATGTGTGATAGTAGATTATAGGTATCCGTTTATCATCTAAAGCCGTGATAAAGTTTATATAGGCCTAATACTTAATCAGTGACCTGATGACATGACAGTATTTATTATTATTATTATTATTTCTTTTTTGTTTTGTTTTGTTATTATTATTATTATTATTTTAAAATTGTTTTGGTTTGTTTTACTTATGCTGTATTTCAGCAGCAGCTCCTCATTACTGCAGCGCGAAGGCGGATGACGGCGGCGGACACGAGGAGCTCACGGGGCCGCTGGATGAGGGCTGCGGTGTGAGGACATCACCGGGGACAACAGCTCGGGACAAAACCGACTTGAACGACATTGGCGAAAAGTGTGACGGCAACGTGTCTAGCAGCAAAAAGAGACGCCACCGGACCACGTTCACGAGCGCCCAGCTCGAGGAGTTAGAAAAAGTCTTCCAGAAAACGCATTATCCAGATGTGTATGTGAGGGAACAGCTGGCCATGCGTACCGAGCTCACCGAGGCAAGAGTGCAGGTACTGAGATAGGTGTGCTCTTAAATCTTATGCATGCATACCTCACAATTTATTACAAAAACAAATGAACAAAAAATTTCTAACTTATACACGGGCCTAAGTTGATGTTTATATAGGTCATTGTTAATAATAGTAATTATTATTATAATTAATATTTTTTATAAAGCGCATTTTTAAAACAACGTTGACCAAAGTGCCGTAACAAACATTTCCTAGACAACAGCATACTCAAGCATACGCGGCTGACTGCAAAAGTTTGCACTCCCTTGGGACAAAATAAATTATAGATTTTTTTTTGTTGTTATTTTTTGTTACAAATAAAAAAAAGTCAAATATAAACAACATCATGAAAAAATATGGTTCCAAAATTTTTATTTCCCTAAATGAATGTTGTATAAGTATAAACATTTTCTAGTAATTTATAACTTGCATATCACTGCCTTGAATCTCTTTGTATCCTCTGTTCGGAATTCTCTGAGATGTAATTCACTCCAGATTCACGACAGTAATTCGTTTCTAACCACAGGACAATATTTGTGTGTTCTTCTTGGCTTGCCTGCTCTAACACTAATAATGCACTTCTTTAACACAGATAGGCACATGAATTTTTTTTTCAAACTTAACTTCTTTTTGATTTTAGATTATTGCCTCGCATGATACTCCCAAGTTTAACAGGAATTCTAAGCAGTAAAATAGGAGTAAACATGGATGTAAAATACATATGTTCATGCATAACTATAAGTAAAATGCACCTATAGAACTCCATACAGACTCCAGAAATTGCACACACATCCAGTATGCATAAAATTACTATTCCCAAAAGCTAAGGAATAATGACATGTTTTGAACCTGAATGTCAAAAAGTGTATGTTTAAATCATGCAGGAAAGTCGATATATAATGCAGTATTACCAGAAATAACAAAAGTGATGAATTTACTGTATAAAAGACGGAGGTTGGTTTTAAAAGGATGACAAGACTCGCATTTAAAACTCACGTGCACAATTAGTAATGTAAGCCTATTCCATATGTGTTACTTTCGCATTATCGGTGTTACCCGGATGAGGATAGGTTCCCTTCTGAGTCGGGTTCCTCTCAAGGTTTCTTCCTCTTAAACATCTTAGGAAGTTTTTCCTTGCCACCGTCGCCACTCAGTGGCTTGCTCAGTTGGGATAAATTCTAGTTATGTTTCTCTCTGTTTATTCTGTGTCTATTTCTGTAAAGCTGCTTTGGGACAATGACTATTGTAAAAAGCGCTATACAAATAAAATTGAATTGAATTGAACTGAAATTCCTCAAGCCTAAATAATGATGTGTTTATTGTGTGTTTTCCCCCTTCAATTGATGAAGGTGTGGTTTCAGAACCGAAGGGCGAAGTGGAGAAAGAGGGAGCGCTATGGACAGATCCAGCAGGCTAAAAGCCATTTCGCAGCCACATATGACATTTCAGTGCTGCCCAGGACAGACAGCTACTCACAGGCAAGTGTAGCTGTTTATTCGTTTATTTACATCATTTATAAAAACTGCTCTTTTTACACATTGCGAAAAATCACTGCTTTTAACAAAACAGCTATTGTAGGCTATTTGTGCATTAAGCTCAGTGAGATGTTACACATTTGACAGGGAATTAAAAAATAAAGTCCTGCTGTGATGAGAATCTATGAATCAGATGATGTGCACAAACAAATTTCATGAATCCTTGTAAGTCATTTTAGCACTGAACGCCGTTAGCACTTACTGCTTTGTTTTTGGTTTGTTTCGGCAGAGCAAACTACTGTAGCCTACCATTTTCTCTGAACCATGTTTAAATGTGCATTTACAGGTGACACACTGTAACTCCTAAAAGATTCTAAAATGTAACATTGCCGACATCTGACGTAGTAAAGAGCAGTCTTCTTGATACAAGAAAAGACTTTGCTATTTATAGCTATTATCTCAGTGAGTACAATTTTTCCCCACACTAATTCCGAACTCCAGGCTATATCTGATTTTATAAAGCGGGGGTTTAATAGTTTTTGTTCTTGTTGTTTTTATTATTATTTAATAAACTCACAATTATAATAAAGGCTAATCTGTTTTGCACACCACTTTGGAAACTATAGACTAGCTATTCCTCACTAGGTTGTAGCTCTTCCCCTAATTTATTTTGCTGAGGCGTGTTTATAACCAGATATTCTGCTATTTCTAGTGTAAGCAACGTCTGTTTTAGCTTCTACTATAATTATCTATCGATACTACACTGAATTTCTACTATTTCAGCAATTTGAAGTAAGAGTTTATGGGCCCAAAAGTATCCTAGAGTTAAGATTATACTGCTGTAAGAGCCATCACTGAACAATTACCTTTGCACTGCGGTGGTGTTAGGACAATAGGCCTACAAGAGAAACATTTAAAATGGACTGTAGCTTTTAGTTTTTATATACTGTATAGAAATCAGAAAACATGTGAAATGATTGAAATAGACTATAATACAGTCGTTGAGGATAGCACAGTAAACGAAGCTGCTAGGTGGCTCGGTGACAGATGTAGCTAAGATTTTTTTCTTCAGATTTTTGTTGTTGTGATTAGCTCAGTTTCATAAAAAAGATTATGAAATAACCTAACATGGATTCTTTGGTGATAATAGTATACATACACAACTCATCCGGAATATACATACAATTCATCCTGAATGTTTGAGAAAATAGGCCTGGGGAAAAAAAAAAACCCAAACAAACAAAGTAGTAACTGCTAATTCTGTTCAATGCTAATGGATTATACAAATGCAGATATAGTGCTCAACACCTTTACAGTTTACATGGGTTCTGGGTTGTGTTAATAGTTAATAGGGGCAGTGGTAGCTCAGTGGTTAAGGTGTTAGTTTACTGCTTAGATGGTTGTGAGTTCAAAACCCCAGCACTAAGCTACCATTTTTGGGGCCTTGAGCACTGAACCCTCAATTGCTCAGATGTATGAATGAGATAAACATAAGTATCTCTGTATAAGGGTGTCTGCCAAATACCTGAAATGTAATAGTTAATTCATATTCTTTGAGAGTGACTGCAACTGAACAGGCTAGATCTCTAACTGCCTATTGTATTCAATCAGACATTTTGTTTTATGACATTTTGTTTTCCTATAGATAGCTGATAAGCTGTTTTCTTATGTCTAGGCTTCATCTTTTGGCCTGTCATACAACCCCAATTT
Source organism: Prietella phreatophila (assembly GCA_025728095.1). Classification (NCBI taxonomy): domain Eukaryota; kingdom Metazoa; phylum Chordata; class Actinopteri; order Siluriformes; family Ictaluridae; genus Prietella; species Prietella phreatophila. Next base: position 29,429,739 of record JAOUWY010000054.1, on the reverse strand, counting down.
AAAAAAAAGTTGGGATGCAGTGTAAAACTATTTTTTTTATACCCCATCACATTGCTGACCTCTTGCCAATTAACCTCCAGCTGTTTCTTTTTAGTGACACTTACCTTACCAGCCTTTCCCCAACTTTTTTTGAGATGTGCTGTGGCCATCAAATTCAAAATGATCTTATTTTTTCCTTAAAATAGTCCCTCAGTTTAAACATTTAATGTTTTCTATGTTCTGTTGTAAATAACATATGGGTTTATGTTATTTGCAAATCATTGCCTTCAGTTTTTATTTAAATTTTACACAGTGTCCCAACTTTTTTTGGAATTGGGGCTGTATAGTATATCTATTTCCTGAAGTTACCTGAGTAGATGCTAAGAAAATATACTGACACTCAAAAGTTTATGAACCCTTGTATTAATTATTTTTTGCTAAACTTCTAGAAATGGTTCAAGTTAAATACTCTAGAAATTGGACAAAGTTAACAGGGAAAATTGTAACGTTATTTTGTAGGACAAAACATAGGTCTGTCTGAATCGCTCTAATTAGCACACAACTAATATCAACCAAATCAAACAAATCTAGGTTAACAGTAACATACAATTTTACAGTAACTGTTCTTGTCTTTATAAAAGAACTAAATTATCCCTTTACAATTTGCCAATCCTTGAATATAAAGATGTTAGTGTTTGATTGAACACCTATTTAATTGATTAAGTTGATAAATTGTCATAAAATGTAAAATAATTCACACATCCAAAAACTTTTAACTGGCAGTGTACTTGTGCTCATTTACTGCAGTACAGTCTAAAAGAGATATAGTCTCTGTATCATTGAAATATTTGTGACTTTTTTTTTTTTTTTTTTAACTCCAAACAGATTCCCAATAACTTGTGGCCAGCTCCAACCCCTGGTGGCTCAGTGGTTTCCTCTTGCATGCTTCCACGGGGTTCTCCACCATGTGTACCATCTCCGTACCCCCACTCACCACGAGCCCCTGAACACAATTACATTAGCTTTCCCAACCACCAGCAGAACCAGTTTGGTGTCAATCCTGTCTCCCTCAACAACTTCCTTACTGATTCGCTTTTGGCCCCAGCGCCAAATGGGCATGCAGCATTCGAGAGCAAGCCTGAGTTTGAGAGGCGGTCGTCCAGCATCGCTGTCCTCAGGATGAAAGCCAAAGAGCACACAGCCAACATCTCGTGGGCCATATGATCGATGTGCTCAGAGTCCTATTCTCAACAGTATTAAATAACTTTAATGTATTGATAAAGACACAGATGTGGACAATTTCTTTGTACTAAGAAGGACTCCCTGCTCCTTGAACCGATCATTGACTGAAAAGGTTCCATCGAGGAGCTTCAATTTGAGCCAGCATCACTTTGCATTCTTACTTTGAACAACTTGACAATACAAATTTACAATACTTGATTTACATTTTATGTGTAAATGAATGTCTTATGAATGTCAACAAACATTTGCAATAGTGTGGCTTATTATGTATGACGCACTTATGGTGAAGTGAAAACAGTAACACAGGGAGCTTTATGAGCTTAACTATATTCTGTACTCAGGACTTGAGGGGTGGGGGTGGGGGGTGAATTAGCTTCAAAATTAAATAAAGAAAAAGGTCGGGGATTGCAGGGATGGGGCGGGGAGACAGCGCAAGAGACCGAGGATTATAAACATTATTCCAGATGCAGCGAGGTGAAGAGTGCCGTCTTGTGTCACTGGCCTTTCCTGAAGTGGCGTACCTTTCTAATTGCCCTTTAAGATGCCCTGATCAATGGCCCAGCAGGCACCACTGCCTGCCCACCCCATTACGGGCCACTCGCCTTTGAAGCCTTGGAGCCAGCGGGGTCTCCGCCACCAGACTCAACCCGGTTTAATTCATCCGAAAGGTTATCCACACACACACACACACACACACACACACACACCTCCGCCCTTCCTCCGATCCAAATCAGGAGATTAGACAACAGAAGGCCAGAGTCAGAGCTCAACCTCCCCAGCAGTACTGATAAGTGCGAGGCGATATCAGCCAGGTTAGAGTGCTGTAGAGCATCATGGGACGTGGATGAAGTGAGGAATGCACGCATCCGCTCTGCATGGACCGTGATGAGGTGCAATTTAGGGGGGCAAGGATGCTGCGAGAAGAGAGAGACAGACAGATTGGAGCGAGACCAGTCGACATCCGCTCACTGTACTTTAAGACGTCGCCTTCGAGCAATGGAATATCGGTAGCTTTAAACGTCAGAGGTGCGAGCGGATCAAACGGATCAGGTGTGAGCTGCAGTTCTCTCTTCCGGCACTAGGGTACACCTCCGTCTAACGGAAGATGGTCAGAGAGAGAAGTTCTTTTTCTGCGTCAGCGGACAGTTCTACCGTCGCGCTTTAGGGGACAGGGTCTAAGGAGAGGGCTAGGTCAGGTTTGCCAAAGAATCCTAATTGCCTTAAGGGAATTGCTCGTGTTTATAGTTGATAGTAAGTCACGACGCTTGCTGAGGACCGGATGTGACTCGAGGATCATAGTTACACAAAAAGGTTATTGGCTATGTTAAATGTTAATGCCTCGAAGCTCCAGTGCAAAACCAAGTAGCAAACGTAGCACACTGACCCCATCTTGGTTCATCCGCTGCCCCTTATTCGGTGTGGGGGGAAAGCAGCTAATTAGATTTTTTCACTACTCCTTTAACCACCTTTTCATTCTAATTGTTCACTCAGCCAGCTCATTAAATAGATTTTTTTTCCCCCTGGTCATTAAGAATAGAAATTCTCAGAAGTAATTGCTCAGGTCTAATTTCTATTCTCCATCACAGCGGAAGAGTTTCAGAAGTTGTGGATTCATGAAGTCTTTCTACATGATTTGTGGGGGGTTTTTTTTGGAGAGAATGACGGTGATGTTCTGGGACAAACTGAGGAACGGAGGAGAAACGAGAGATGGGGAAGTGACATGTGGATTTGTCTGAACGGCTGACCTTCAGGAGAGTGCTTTGTTGGAGGAAGTGTGACCGTAACAACCCCAAAGTCAAAGTCAGGGGAATGGACGTTTCTTTTCTTCAAGATGACACGATGGAGATCACGTTACATAACGCAAGCACCCGATAGGATTCTGAGACTTTTTCATGCGCTGTGTTGCGATACGATCTGAATCAATGTCGTGTAATGGCGTAAATTTCCCTCACAGGGACTGATAGAGCGAGAAGCCACGCCTCCTTCAATTAAACCGACAGCCACAGGTGCCGTGTCTCCTTCACTATGACTGACAGGGACACAGGCCACACCTCCTTCACTATGACTGACGTACAGAGGCCACACCTCCTTTACTAAGACTGACGTACAGAGGCCACAACTCCTTCACTACGACTGACAGGGACACAGGCGACACCTCCTTCACTAAGACTGACAGGGACACAGGCCACAGCTCCTTCACTATGACTGACAGGGACACAGGCCACACCTCCTTCACTATGACCCTACAGGGACACAGGCCACACCTCCTTCACTATGACTGACAGGGACACAGGCCACACCTCCTTCACTATGACTGACAGGGACACAGGCCGCACCTCCTTCACTACGACTGACGGACAGAGGCCAAACCTCGTTTACTATGACTGATAGGGACACAGACCGCACCTCCTTCACTATGACTGACGGACAGAGGCCACACCTCCTTCACTATGACTGACGGACAGAAGACACACCTTCACTATGACTGACGGACACAGGCCACACCTCCTTCACAGACACCAAGACTGACCTAGGAAACTCCTTCCTTTAAACTACTGGTGATGGAGACTCGTTCAAACCACTTTATTAGGTTTTTTGATCCATCTCTCTCTCTGTCTGTGTCTCTCTCTCACCCTCCCTGTCTGCCTGTCTGTGTCTCTCTCTCTCCCTGTCTGTGTCTCTCTCTCCCTCCCTGTCTGTGTCTCTCTCTCCCTGTCTGTGTCTCTCTCTCCCTCCCTGTCTGTCTCTCTCTCTCTCTCTCTCCCTGTCTGTGTGTGTCTCTCTCTCTCTCTCCCTCCCTGTCTGTGTGTCTCTCCCCATCTGTCTGTGTCTCTCTCTCTCCCTCCCTCCCTGTCTCTCTCTCTCTCCCTCCCTCCCTGTCTCTCTCTCTCTCTCTGTCTGTGTCTCTCTCCCTCCCTCCCTCCCTGTGTCTCTCTCCCTCCCTCCCTGTCTGTGTCTCTCTCCCTCCATCCCTGTCTGTGTCTCTCTATCTCTCCCTCCCTGTCTGTCTGTCTGTCTGTCTCTCTCTCCCTGTCTGTCT
>JAOUWY010000054.1:29314408-29325631 GCA_025728095.1 Prietella phreatophila | reverse complement strand
TATGGTATTTAAAATAACATGAGCAAACATGGGTATGGTAGAATACTGCAGGGGTAATGTGGGTGTTACAGCAATGCCAGTAACCTAGGTTTGATCCTCAGCTCAGGTGAGAGTGTGGAGTTTTTATTTTATTCAGCACATTCAAAATATACACGTTAAAATCCCTAGCGTTGAATTAACACCAAGAGTGTTTATTTGAGTCCAACAGATTATATAAACACTGTAGGGTGTGAATTCAACACTGTGGGTGTTAAATCAGCACTGGTGATTTTGCCATGTAAGATGAAATCATTTTGGATGTATGAAATCCAATTATGTTAATGTACCTCAATTCAATCATGTTGAACCAATGTACGCATTTATATTAAATAAATTCGATGAGCTTTTTTTCAGTGTAGTCAGATGAGACAAATATAGAGCTTTTTGATTTTTGATTGTTAACACATAAGAAGGCTGAGGCATAAAAAGAAGCATTGTTATGCAGTAAAGAGTCTAATGTCAGCTGTTCAGTGTAGTTGAAGATCTGTGATGTTGTGTGACTGTTTTTCCTCCAAAAGGGCCTGTTAACCTTGTTAGGAAACATTGCATGAAATACACATCTATGAAGTACTATCAGACTGTAAATGAAAATTGGGCTGCTTCTGCCAAGATCTTGTTTGGATCTTCAAGGAAGACAGTGATCCAAAACTGTGCAAGTCTGTGCAAGTCACCCTAATTAGGCATCCTAAGTTTTTAAAGTACAAATTCTGTCTTAGATGTTTCCACATTGTAAAGTTACAACTTTTTTTTAGATTAGTGTGTGTTTAAAAAAGTAAGAGTACTCACCAGCGCATAGCCATCCTCCATGTAAAGGTTCATGAAGAGCAGAAAAGTGATGAGAATCACCAAAAAGGGGATGGTCGCACGCTTACGTAAACATCTCATTTTATCCAGGTTCTTTAACAGAAGCCTCATGATGGAGACACTATCACTCAGACCTGCCATGAAACAGAGAGACAAAGCTACATTGGTGCTGAAGTACAATAGTGAATATAAGATACCTCTAGAAAACCACATTTTAAGTGTAGGAAAATGCCATATATTAAATTCTTGCTTCACACCAGCAAGAAACTTGATGTTGAATATCACTGATTAATTCTGGGTGAAAAAATCAGGCTCTGTAATAATCAGCAGCTCTCTGTAAAGTGGATTGCTGTCCCAATGCTGTCTTGGCTATAAAAAGTCTAAGATGGTGTTGGGAATGGCAGAAGCAAATGCTGTCAGGAAAAGAGGCTTAGCTCATTGTTGCAGAACACTTGTACAATCATGTCTTCAGAGAATTATCCCCAGGCTCAAACTGCATATCTGTACAGAAAACAGAGTATAATCTATTTGTTTGTAAGGCAATGCACCGGGTAGAAATTTAGTCTGAATATAAAACCACATTCCCAGGCACTACGTTCAGGAATTAACCTAACAACAATGTTTGTAGGCTACATAACTGATTCCAGATAAGAACAAAATGATGGGATTAATATTAAGACCCACTTAGTATTAGCGAACTTGATACTAAGCATCTATTATTCATACTTATTAAAGTCTGTACACAGACTAAATATTTGCCTGAAAATCCATATAAAGAAAAACATGCAGAATAGGACCATATATCCAGGACAGGAAGACAGGAGAGAATAGCATTATGGATGGGATAAAATGTCTGGTTATTTCTCTAGCAGCCTTTATCCAAGGAAGAGTGGATGCAATCATTATCATCTTTTTGCTTGAAAAAAGCACTCCATTATGTGCAACATGCAGACTTGGGGTGTTAAATTACACTAAACAAGCCAAAAAAAAAAAAAAAGATATAAAATAAGAAGTGCTGTTGAAAATTCTTGTGAAAGCACCCGTGTAGCCATTTTTATGACTCTTGCTAACCACCAGGGACCACTAATGGAATACAAAATAGCTCTATGCTAGATTCCGTGGCCAGATAGGTATCGATCTGCCTGACCACCAGTCTGTTCACCAGGGTATACGGCAGTCTGCCTGAACTAACAGCAGTTAACATGTTCAGACCAAACAACAACACTGCAATACAAATAGAAATATCACAAATCACCGGCTAATGATCTTTTATGGAGCATTTTTGAAAAGATACCAGCTGTTAATGCAACATTATATTCTAGTAGCAACACTGATTCAGTTGGCCATGTTCTTTTACCCTTTGGTCTTGCTTCATATCACGTGACAAAGGAAGGACAACCCATGGAATTTTTTTCCTTTATTGACATACTTGGAAAAGCAAACATTTGATCCTCTTTGAAACAGTGCTATTAATAAAGGTGATACACTATCAAATGACACTAAAATTGACATTTTGTAGTCATTTTCACAATTTTAATTAACAACAACAAAAAAAACCCCAGATCGATCACATGGCAAAATTATGTACACCCCTATGTTTACCACACCTTCAAATAAGGTGTACAGGATTGGGTGCCAGTGATTAGAACCTTTCTTATTTAATCCCCTCTCATATCTAGTGTCTGGTCCTCTCCTTGTTATTGAGGTGTGTGATGCCATATCAAGATCAATTCAACAAGAACTTCAGGAAAAAGGTTGTGGATGCCTGGCAATGAATTTAAAAAGATCTCCAAATTATTTGAAATACATCATTCCCCTGTAATGAAAATAATCTACAAATGGTGCAGATTTCAAATGACTGCCAATTTGTCCAGGACTGGTCGTCCCAGCAAATTCTGTCTGACGCAAAAAGAAGTCACCAAGAACCCCAAAATTTCATCATAGGATTTGCTAGTAAGTCTTGCACCTTTTGGTGTACAATCAGAAAGAGATTGCACAAATTTGACCTACCTTTACTATGCAAGCCTTTACTGTCTAAAATGAAAATAATAGCAAGACTACAGTTTGCCAATGAGCACATAGGAAAATAACAGACCATTTTGGAATAATGTGCTCTGGACAGACAAGTCAAAGATAGAGTTGGTTGGCCACAGTAACAGCAGACATGTTTGGTGCAGACCAAAGACAGCTTTTCAGGAGAAGCACCTCATACCAACTATGAAGCACAGTTGTGGAAATGTTATGGTTTGGGGTTGCTTCACTGCCTCAGGGATTAGACAGCTAGCACTCATTGATTCAAGTATGAATTCTGCATCATATCAAAGAGTGCTTGAAGAAAATGTGAGTCCATCTGTCAGAAAGTTGAACCCAAAGTGGACATTTTAACAGGATAATGATCCTAAGCACACTAGCAAATCCACAAAGGAATCGCTCAAAAAGAGGAAATGGAGGGTTATGGTAATTTAGTCAAAGCCTGGATCTGAATCCCATTGCAATGTTGTGGGGGGATTAGAAACAGACAGAATATGCAAGAAAACTCTCAAGCATCTTGCAGCTGAAAGAATATTGATGGGGCAATACTAGCTTCTGAGGCCAAGGGTGTACTTGCTTTACACAGAAGAAAATCATATCTATTTATATTTCTGCTGAATAAATTACTGAAAAAGCTCTTTTTTTTAACTTTGTGGTTTAGTTCAAGTACATCAACTTTATTAATAGGCACTGTTTCAAAGATGATCAAATGTATATGTATATGTCAATGTATATGTCAAAAAAGCCAACAATTTCCATGGGATGTACTTGTTTTATCACATGACTGTATAGATACAATAAAATTGGAGCAGCTTTAGACATACTTTTGTGCAGCCATGTTCAGTATAGCATGGCACACTCTGAAGAGCTAATATCATTAACCAGGGTCTCCAGTTTTCAGAAAAATTTCCAGCCCAACTACACCACAAAAACTGCACAAAAGACCTGAAATTATAGTAAAAAAATATGGACACTTCAAAAGTAGAGCAATTTTTCCCACTTTTTCTCAGCCTTTATGTGAGAAACAAGGCCAGTTTGGTGCTTATGCATTCTCAATGTACAGACAGTATCCACTCCATAACTCCCCTCTCCTCCCATTTAAGATATATACTCTTTGCAACACAACTTACAGTTGAAATGGTTCTGTACATTACAGACCAGGGGCCTGACCAAATACCCACACTTACGGTCTTTGCACTTGACCACTTCTCACTTATATGACGTATTTCCTGTATTTGGCTCAAATGTTCAAGTGGGCATGAAGACCACAAGTGTATGTAGAACTTCCTTACTTGATGGGACACACTTAGCAAGTGCAAAAATGTTGGTCCAGGTTGTGGCAGCGGTTCTCATCATTATTATAGTTCTTAACTCTGGCATGGCATGAACAATCCTAACTAGGACATGGCATAAACTAAGGAACAGGAAAACAGACAGAGCATGGCAACATAACAACCTGGCACCATTATTCTTTCCATCTTCTTCTCTGTTAGTCCTTTCTCTACTTCACTTTACTTTAATACCGCAATGTGCGCAGCAACGTGAGGGGTTAAAATAACCAGTCACCCTTTTCTTAATTGCCAACAGCTGGCAACACTTGACACAGTCTTAACGTCCTGGCGCATTTCAAGCACGGACGCGCTCTGAAGCCGCTCACGTTGTCACCACAGCGCCATCTGCCGGCGAGATTGTGACAGTGTTTAGCTGCATCACACCACCCCTAATTATTTTACTATACCATCATGCCATGTTAAAATTCCTTACATATTTAACAGACACACTGTTAACATGAAACTTCTGTTTCTAAAAACAGATAAACAGTCGACTTTATGTTGAATGTGTACTTTACTACAGACTCTACATAGATGTATTTAGATCAAAGTATCAATAATTCTTCAGTGGATTTCTACACCACAGTGCCTGATGGATGCATGGACACATTCTAGAGTGCCACACTCTTGAACTTGTCTTTCCTGCTTTGCCCCAAATGCACTATTGTTAATAAATAGAGAAAAAAATCACTTTGCCAGACCAATGGAGGTTTACTGTACAATTACACAAGTGGATGGTTTTTAAATTTTCTAGTTCATGCTGTTTTGCATTTGAGTGGCACTGTGGTTATGTCATGATAATGCAGATTAATGGTGGGTCTGGATCCTTTCAGCTGTTTAGGCTGCAGGTGGACTCGGCTTTGCTATGGGAGGTCACTCAGGGAAGCTGCTTCACACTTTACTGCTGATGCGGTGAGAAAAACTGGAGCAGCAATCTGCACAGTCCTTTCAGAATATGATACATATACAGCACCGAATACAACAGGGTGACACACTCCTGAATAACAGAGCTCCAGCATGTAGAATTGCAATAGATCATGAGCAAGGGAGATGCATGTTTTTTAATTTAAGAATGAAATGCATTTCTTTACTACTGAAAGAAAATTATTTATAAATACACATTATACGTGTTAAGCTTTCTCAACCCCTCAGATTGCCTTTTTACAAACTCCATCCTCATTAGACATGCCCTCTGGCTGACTGCAACATGTCTATTAGAAATGTATTAAGCTGTGCTGATATCACTCATCACTAAACTCAAAAGAGTTGAACTCTACTACCCATAAATACAACAATGTTGAAAAAACAAATCATCTGATACAAGCTTCTCCTTTTGGTTTTCAGACATTATAGGATTTAACAGTTAATTGCTTCTTACAGGAGTCAGATTGAGCAAGAAAGTCCTGCTTCCAGCTCCTTGTTGTCTGCCAAGACCTCACATCTGAAGAGGTGTGTTTGATTGGAATGGCCATTCAACCACTCATCACCTACCACAGAGGAAACACTGCAATGGCAAATTAAGCATGTACGCTACAGAGAGAGGTAACTCATCTGGACAGTGTTCATTTAAATTCATACGATCATTGTAAACCCATATGGGTTGCTCAAGTATTAGCTCATCTGCACATTATATTGTTAATTTGAACTCATAGACAGGCGACAGAACAGATTAATTGCAGGTATACATTTTTACAACATGAAAGTATAATGGCGACAAGTCTGTATAAATAATTAAATGCATTAATAATAATCAAAGAAAAATTCTATACCATACCATCATCACCATTGTTCTTGGAATCCCATTACTGTTGACTAAAGAAAAAAGAGTTTCCTGCTCTGCATATGAAACCGATGTATGTAAATCCCAGTCTAGAACTATAACAGTGCCTCTAGTGGATTATACCAAGAGTCACTTTAACCACATTTCAACTAGTAAGCTATTAATAACACAGCATAAACCTCACTGGATTTACAAGCACTTACCATTTATCTGCTAGTAATCAGTGTGTTTAAGCTACAATTCAGCACAGAAATTAGTTTTCTTTAGAAACCTCTGAAGATTATCATCTAATCTGTTAGGTGTTTCAAAAAAAAATCTTGTGTCATGCATTATCATGCATGAAGTTGACTGATGAAACCAGTGTCAGGTGAGAAGTTCTTGTATTAATTAATATACAAAGGCATAACCTGCCTCAATATAAAAACCTGGACAGAGTGTGGGGGGAAAAGCCAGTCTGACTGAGAAAGAAACAGATTAATAAAGCTGGCGAAGAGAAATTCTCTAGCATTTGATCTTGTTATCTGTTTTACATTATTTCCCCTGGGTGTGCTGCACCTCACTGATACACAGCTCTGCGCAAATAATCAATTAAGCCTGCAGCCCTTACTCTTTTTGTGTCACAGCTTCAGCCAGTTAAATAAGGTTTTCTTCAGCAAAAAAGAGCTTCAAATGGCAATAAATACTGTGGGGTATATGAGATAAGAGTGTTTCAAAACAGAAATATATTTGATATGAGAGGACATTCTTGAAAGAAAAGAATAATGTTAAAAATCCTTTGTCATGATCAAATAATGTGTGTGTGTGTTTATTGTGAAGATTAAAATAATATCATTGTGGACTTATAGAAAATGTTAAAATGCCAAATATGTAAAAGGAGTAGATACACACTCATGCAACAGTTTATTAGGAATACCTATACACATACTTATTCATGCAATCATCTAATCAGCCAGTTGTGTGGCAGCAGGGCATTACATGAAATCATGCAGATACAGGCCAGAAGTTTCAGGTAATGTTTACATCAATCATCAGAACAGGAAAAAATGTGATCGCTGTAATTTTGACCTTGGCATGACTGTTTGTGCACACCATGTTGAACCTTGACATGGATGGGCTACAACAACAGAAGACCATGTCAGGTTCCACTTCTGTCAGCCAAGAACAGAAAGCTGAGGCTACAGTGGGCACAGGTTCACCTAAACTCGACAGCTGAAGATTGAATCTCGATTCACACACAGATTTATCCATGGACCCAACCCGCCTTATGTCAACAGTCCAGGCTGGTGGAAGTGGTGTAATGGTGTGGGGACTGTTTTCTCTGCACACTTTGGGCCTGTTTATACCAATCACTGCTTGAATGCCAAGGCCTAGAGTATTCTTGCTGACCATGTGCATCCCTTCAAGGCCACAAATGACTTATCTTCTAATGACTACTTCCAGCATGATAATGTACCATGTCCATCCATCCAGCCATCTTCTACCGCTTACTCCTTTTCTATCATCACAGGGAACCTGGAGCCTATCCCATGTAACAAAGCAAAAGTCATCTCAAACTGGATTTATGAATATGACAATGAACATATAATTGTTCTGCATTGGCCTTCCCAGTCACTCGATCTGAATCCAATAGTATACCTTTGGGATGTGGCACAAGAGGAGATGAAAGTACACCTGAAAAAATCTGCAGGAATTGTATGATGCCATCATGTCAACCTGAATTTCAAAGGAATGTTTCCAACATCTTGTGGAATCCATGATATGAAGAGTTGAGGCTGTTTGAAGGGCAAATGGAGACCCAGTACTGGTATAGTGTTCCTAATAAAGTGCTCAGTGAGTGTACAGTACATCTATTAAAAAAAAACCACTCAGTCAATGTCATGATGCAGAGGTTGTAAAAAAAAGTGGTGTTTTGGCTGTTCATTGAAAGCACAACAAAAAGGCTGTAATTTGTGAGTAATATAATAGTCAGTGCTCATATAATGCTATTGATTAATCATTTGCAGTTGCCTCAGGAAGTGACTAACAGTACCATTAATTATTAATGCTTTAATTATGTTTCACTGCCTGCTACTGTTAACTCATTAAGTAAGTGGATGTTAAAGCTCATCTACATTGTGAGCATTTGTGTTGGGGCACAGGGGTACAGGGTGCAGCGAGGGTGGGTGCAGGGGGAGGGTGGGGTAGAGGGGTTGTTGTGGGGGGATAGAATGTTCAGTAAGTATTGAACAGATTCTAAGAAGGGTAGACCGTAATGTTACAGAAACAAATTGTTCCTGCGATGTTCTACACTGCAAAAATGATATCATAGCAAGTTATAACATCTTGAATATAGGCAAATTTATCTGATATTTTTCATCATTAGATTATTACAAGTCAATTGTAATATTATTCAGCTTGTTTGTAGATGCTTTTACTAATTTGAAGCTTTAATCTTATTCTGTTGCCAGACAATTTTGCTTTTGTCACCCGGTTGGAGACGGAGACAGGCGCAAATCCAACTCTTTATTTAGCATAAAAACTCAAAGCATACGTAGCATAAACAGACCAGGAGCAAACGTAGTATAAACAAAACAGGATACCACTACAACTCAACATCGCGAACCAAACTAATACCAAGCAACGTGCTCAGTCTCTCAGGGGCTTTACATAACGAGCATTATTCAAACAAAGGATCATTAACAAAACGACATACACCTGTGACAAATCAGGATGGTTAGGCTCCCGCTAAATCAGGAAGTAAGTGGAACCAAAACAAATGTCACATGGTTTGCAGAAGACCAGTCCCAGTTCAACAGCGCCCTCTGCTGGCCGTACTGTATCAGCTTTTTCCTGGAAATAAATGCTTAAATTAGAACAAGACTATTTATATTGTAAAATAAGGATAATAATCATATATTTGGTTTATTGGTTTATTGTAATATTATAACAATACAATTATATTAACATAATAGGAAATATTAGATACAGTTAGATACAATCAAAATTATTCAACCCCCATTGCAAATCAGGTGAATTGTCAAAAGTTACAGACTTTCAGCTGTTTGCAATGCACAAATCAAACAAAAGCAATTGGAAAAGTGCAACACAATGAATGCTTCAAGTGGTTTCTCCAAATTCAACTGAAAATGCAACTTATAATGACTTCTCCAGTCTTAAGATTATTCAACCCCCTGAATAGAATCCCTCACAACAGCACAAATCTGCAAAACAGGTGTTGTCTCAAGCACACCTCATCCAACTAATCAAGGGCTTCATTAATTGCACCAGGTGTGCTTCAGCTGGAACACATGAAATACCTGAACTGGCTAGGGGCAGAAAATGTATGAAATACCTGGACGGGGCATGAAATGGAAGCTATCAACAGATTTCTGAGAAGGCAGGTTGTAAAAAACTCTTGAGTGATTGCAAAAGACCTGCAGCAAGACTTGGTGTCAACAGGCACTGAGGTTTCAGTGAGCACAGTAAGGCAGAGCTAAACGTAGAAGGTTTCTGTGCCAGACCTCCAAGACATACACCACTACTGACCCAAAAGTACAAGAAACGTCTTCTCAAAATCATATAAATAAGCCACAAAAGTTTTGGGATTCTTTTCGGAACGATGGATCAGCAATATGTCTGGAGAAAGAAAAATGAAGAAAGAACACTCTGTCCACAGTCAAACATGGTGGTGGCTTGGTGATGCTCTGGGGCTGCTATAGATCCTCTGGCACTTGAAACTTGCAGTGTGGTGAAGGAAAGATGGATTCATTGAAGTATCAAAAATCCTAGGAGAAAACGTCATTCTCTCTGTGAGGAATCTGTAGCTTGAGTGTCACTGGACCTTCCAACAGGACAATGATCCCAAGCATACCTCAAATTCCACCAAGGCTTGGTTGCAGAAGAAGTCCTGGAAGATTCTACAGGGCCATCACAGTCACCTGACTTGAACCACATCAAAAATCTCTGGTGGGATTTGAAGAAGATGGTCACAGCACGGGAACTCAAGAATATTACTGAACCATTGCTCATGAGGAATGGGCTATGATTCGTCAGTAATGCTGCCAAAAGCTGGTGTCTGGCTATGCATCTCGTTTGCAGCAGGTCATAACAACAATGCTCTAATAAGTACTAAAAATGCTTTCCATGAATAATTTTGAGACTGGAGAAGTCATTATAAGTTCTATTTTCAGTTGAATTTGTGGAAACCACTTAAAGCATTTGTTGTGTTTAACTATGTCTTTTGTTTGATTTATTCACTGCAAACAGCTGAAAGTCTGTAAATTTACACAATTAACCTGATTTGCAATGGGGGTTGAATAATTTTCATTGCAACTTTACATTCAAATATATTCAAGATATTTATCTTACTAAGATTTTATTTATTTATTTTTTACAGTACCTTGCCTTTTTTTGTAGTGTAAAACATCTGGTGTAATAAGGCTTTGCTTCATATGGTAAATAGAACATGAAAAACTCCCAGTTACACAAGCACTAACATTATAGAATGTGTAGGAACATTTACATAATACAAATCAATCAAAATAGAGAAACTAATACAGATTGATTATCTTTTCACCACAAGCCTTCAATGATTTTTTTGATGTTGTTTTGTTGTGTTGTTGTTGTTGTTGTTCAGACCAAATGTGCCCATAATAATATGAATACAGGGAAAACTGCTCTTTTTTTACTGCTCTTTTTTAAGCTTTCATTTAAAAACCTAAAAGAGCCAAACGCTTACCTTTTGATTATTAAGGTTAAAGTTACCAGGGTTAGACTTAGGTGGAGTTATAGTATTAATTATCTGCATTAATAATTATGTCAAGAGAACACATTCGCAAGGAGAGTAAGGCAATAGAAATGAAATGAAATGGTCTGCACTTACATAGCGCTTTTTTAACCTTAGTGGCACTTGGCTCTCATTCATCCACACACACACACACACACACACACACACACACACACACACACACGGTAGCAGAGATGCCATGCAAGGTGCTAACTTGCCATCAGGAGCAACTTGGGGTTCAATGTCTTGCACAAGGGTCATGTGGGCCAGGAATCGAATCACCAACCCTACGATTAGTGGACACCCCGCTCTACCATCTGAGCCACAGCCACCCTAAATCCAGAAACTAATATAGAAAGATTATTCCACCTCAACCTGCCAATGTTTACATGATATTCTCTCTCTCTCTCTATATATATATATATGTGTGTGTGTGTGTGTGTGTGTGTGTGTGTGTGTGTGTGTGTGTGTGT
>JAOUWY010000054.1:29267790-29279170 GCA_025728095.1 Prietella phreatophila | reverse complement strand
CTAAAATTCCTCCTGAACGATGTGCAGGTCTGATCCACAGCTACAGGAAGTGCCTGGTTGAGGTTATTGCTGCCAAGAGGGGGGTCAACCAGTTATTAATTCTAAGGGTTCACTTACATTTTCCACTGCCATTTTGAATGTTGAATGAGTGTGTTCATTAAAGACATGAAAGATCAGAATTTTTTATGTGTTATTCTTTTAGGCACTGTACATCCCAGTATTTTTGGATTTACATGAGTAACTCCTACAATCAAAAAGTTATTGAATTGTAATAATTTTTCTTTTTTTTAATTAAAAAAACAAAAAAAAACATTATTTTCAAAATTGAGTTGTGTTTGATAGGAACAATGTAATATAACATAGTGTGAATTATAACATTTATTGTCAATGAACAACATTCATGAATTATGTGTGGGTTGTGTATAGTAACATGAAATGTGTGAGTTTCTTTAGCCTAGGTGTATGTAAACCTTTGGCCTCAACAATATCTGTTTTTGTATCTGTTTTGAGCACATCTGTTTTTTCTCTATAATGTATTCATATTCGGTTACATCCCCAGTAAATACAGAACACAACTACCATATTCCATTGTTTTATGGCTCATATCGGTACACAAACTAAAGCAGGGCAAAATGGAGTGTCTGCTATAATTCTCCGAGAGATTGTTGCATAATCTTCAGCTTCCCAGACCCAAATCTTTCTCATCTGCTATGGGAAATCCTCCCCTACACTCCTTCAGTCCTTAATCTAACAAAGATCTACACATATAATACAAAGATAACAGTAAAGGCAAAAACTGTTATTATAGTTAGCTGAGAAGCAAGAAAATGGGATTTAAAAAGTCTCTGGTGTGCAGTCTTCACTATACAGGTAATAATGTACTAAAAGGTGATACCTCTATATGTAACTCTTTATACTTTCCCCTTAGTTTTCAGCATTTTCCAGGGAAGTTATTTTAAATAACTGTGTATGACATTCTCAGATTTAAAAAAAAGCATTACTATTATTTTTATATAAGTCTTCTTAAGGTACTCCTGGTTGCTGCATGCAGAGGCTTTTTAAAGCTGATTGAGCCTGATCTCTATGTTTCTTGTTTTAGAGAGTGTGAGATGATGAGAAGTTGGACTGTGTTCATCATGTGCAGATGGTGGTCCATAATGAGTTTCTGACCAAACAGGACATGCTAAATCCAAACAGCACAGAGTTTCATTCTCTAAGTAGCTCAGTGAGCCAGCTCATGAAGATGGTGAGTGGGAGCTTGTACTAGCTCAGTGCCAGAATGGTGAAAATCAGAATTTCACAACAGCACTAAATTAGATGTGTAAGAGTTTCTAAAGCAAACCAACATGCACTGTATTACCTTATATTTTGTTCTCTATGACAATCCATGTCTTCTTGACCCAGACCATTTCTTACTACTTGATAGCAAGACAATTATAAAATCCATTTTACACACAGAATCCTTTCACAAGCTTGGGACTCATCCTGATGACAAGAGTGTGAGCTCAGGTGTGAGTGCAAATTAGAGCTAGAGAATGGAAGGTATTTAATCAGTCATTTTTAACAAGTTTCTCACAGGTAACACATAAGCTGTGTATAATCTAGACAATATAACATATCCATCCATCCATCCATCCATCTTCTACCGCTTACTACTTCTTCAGGGTCGAGGGGGAACCTGGAGCCATCCCAGGGAGCATCGGGCACAAGGCGGGGTACACCCTGGACAGGGTGCCAGAATATAACATATATTTAGAGATTAAATAAACCTATATCGATCTATGTCGCACAATAATGCCAGACTATACTGCCTTCATCACAGAGTAAATACTACAAGTACAATGCAGTATTTAATTTATATTCACTTAATAATAGATAACACTAATTACAGTAAATAATTATGCATTAAAAATACACATCCAAATTCCACAACTTAAATAACTAAATGGTAACAAGAAATGTATACAAGATATAGAGAGTTAAGCACAAATTCATAGCAAGCACTAATGATTAAAAATAAAAACTGATGCATTAAAAAAAAAAACACCTATAACCCCTGCCGAAAGATGCATATTTTTGTTAAATATATATTTGTTAAATATAGGCATGCAACAATTATTGGCACCCTTTTAGTCAATACTCTGTGCTACCTCCCTTTGCAACAGCTCTGAGTATTCTCCTATAATGCCTGATGAGGGTGGTCTGTACTTATTTAACCTTAGCGGTTCCAAAGCGCTTTACACTGGGACTCATTCACGCATGCACACACACACACACACACACACACACACACACACCAATAGCTAGCTATTGATGGCTAGCTTGCCATCCGGAACAACTTGGGGTTCTGTGGACATATGGATACATGTTGGCCGGGAATTATGTCCTGTTCTGTGCACGAAGGGGGGTGAACTTCGCTCAACCTGCTCAACCACCTGAGGTTGGAGGTTGGAGAATGCATGGCAAGGGATTTGAGACCATTCCTCCATACAGAATCTCTCCAGATCCTTCAAATTTCGAGGTCCACACTTGTGGACTCTCCTCTTCAGTTCACCACACAGATTAACTATGTGTTTCAAGTCAGGGAACTCAGATGACCATGGCAGAACCTTGATTTTGTGATCAGTAAACCATTTTGGTGTTGATTTTGATGAATGTTTTGGATCATTGTCCTACTGGAAGATCCAACCATGTCCTATTTTAAGCTTTCTGGCAAAGAAAAAAACAGCTCAAAACATTAAAGAGCCACCACCATGTTTAACCGTGGGCATGAGGTACTTTACCTTATGGCTACCTCTCTGTTTACGCCAAAACCACCTCTGGTGTTTATTGCCAAAATGTTATATTCTGGTTTCATCTGACCCCATCTTTGATCCCATTTGAATTTCTATTTCTTATAGACACTTCAGATTTTGTGAAGCTCAACAACCTTTTGCCACACATCACAGCTATATTCCTTGGTCTTACCGAGTGTTATGAAAGACTAAAGAGTTTTGCCTGTGTGTTACCTCATATTTATACGCCTGTGAATCAGGAAGTCATGGTTGAACAATTTCCTGTTCCTAGTTACCAGGTATAGTAATAAATATATTTTTTCTCATATGAATTCATAGGGGTGCCAATAATTGTTGCACACCTATATTCAAAACGGTTTTAATTTATTTATTTAGTCATTTATTTATAAACCTGTGTTGTGTTTGCAGTTGTTTGATATCCATTTTTGTGATTTTTTGGGAAGAAAAGATAAGAAATTTTTCACAGCCTTCTTGGATCGTATTTACCAAGAGTGCCAATATATGTGAGGGCACTGTATCATGCTACACACCATTTGAAAACATTGTTCACGCTTTAAACCTAGAACAAGTCTCTCAATTTGCTCTGTGGAGATATTAAAAATGAATAGGTATGAATTATATAACCAGTTCGTTGTGTCATAAGTGTGTCGTTCATGATAAATGCTCTTCGCTCTCCCAAGTGTGAGATAACTATGAGAAATCGACAAAATATCATATCTCACACCACCTCCTCAACTCTGTGCGCTAATGCTATAAATGATGAAGTGTTACTGTGAAGAATCAAGGTGGGGGTCAGATTCATTAAAACATTGAGACAGCAGTAAACTCATTCCATGAAAGCACCACATATGCTTCATTACATTGATTTTATGCTGAAGCGAATTAACTAATGTGCATTATTACTTTTCTCAGCTCCTTCTGCTTATTATTATGCCATGATGAGTGTGGAGCAGGTAGGAGTGGATGGAGTTGTTTTCATTTTAACACTTTTATCACCTCTGAGATTCATAGCAAAACAAGAGAAGAGCAGGAAATTAGGACTCAGGTAAAATATATGAAAGAGGCATCGCAAGTGAAGTAAATTTTCCACCATCTATTTGATTCATTGCATGCTGTAGATGGTCATATCCTCCCACAATTCATCTCTATTTTGGAGGCATGGTGCAGCAGAACACAATCTGGATCTTAACTACATGCATATTTTGTAGTTACACCTCTTCACGTCTAGGCTGACAATAATCAAATTATACAGACATTTTATAACATCAATATCCATACCATACTCATGATGGGGTTCATTATTTAAATACAAAATCTCTTAAATAAATTTGTGATATGAGCAAAAAAAAATCTCTAAAATCAAACAGAAAGTTTGTAATATTTAGAAATTATGAAAATCCTTCTGAACAGCATATACATCTATCAACCCACTGTGCACTGTTTTTTTTTCCTTTTTCATTACAGTTGATGAGAGGAAGAACACAAAATGCATTTAGGGCTACTGCACTCTATAAAGAATATAATCAATTCTCTATTATTGCATTCGGGAGGCTCGCAGGCTGTCAGGACACAGCAAAATGATATTGCTGGAGACCAGCCTAAGACAAATTTATATGTGCAGCATTCGTGATGACAAATGGGATTGGGCGCTGTCCAGTTTGTGTGTGTCACATTAGTGATGATGGATGATCATTCTCTGAGTGTCTGTGATGTGTCAACAATGACCTCAGGTACGTCACGTGTCACTATTGATGACCATGGTTTGACAATGCTTAGCTACATGGTTCTCTCTTACAAAAGTACAGATGTCAAACAACGGGACTCCACCGAATTCCCTTTGGATATAATTGGGTGCACATTAAACATCCAGACAGGTTATCAATCTTTTTGACAGGTTTATACTTATTTTACAGCCACAATAAAAGATGGCAGATCAGCAGCGTCTGAGCCTGTAATTCAGACCTGGGGATGTTGCTTTGATGCTCGGTAAGATGGTGCCATTAAAAGACATATAGTGTGCACAGAGTAGTGCCTGCAACATCAAAAGCAGATGGAGTTCCCACTTTGTGTTTTCTAAGAACCATTTAAAGACATATTCAAAATCTTTTTGAATAATTCATCACATGCTTTAATGGCAGCTATTCGTTTCTCTCCCTCAAAACCTTTCCTTCCATTTTTCACTAATTGCATGTTTGTTTTTCATTTTGGGGAAACTGCAAGATGGCTCTGTGCAAGCAAAGAAATCAATACGCCAGAAACAAAAACAATAAACGCTGGCAATTTTATAGCACATTCTATTAAACTAGAACAAAACCCCTCCAGGGCCTGACTTCTGCCGTCAAACCCTAAACAGTAATTGGTTTATCAAAGGTTAATTGCTCAAAAGATACCAGACTGCTGGAGTTTAATTGTGCAATTAAATGCTCATGCCAGAGCCCCGGGTTTAGGTAATGGATGTCACCATTTGAAAATATTATTTGGGGACTATAAGACGATAAGGCTGTCGAGCACTGAGAAAGTGATGCCCACATGCTCACTGCCTTCACCATGAGAAACAATGAGCTGAGTGTCATGCATACACACACTTACTGAAAAGAATAATTACATTTGACCAAGGTCTATTAATCTAAATTCAGTTTAAATGACTCATCATTCACTTGCCAGTCTTTCCATCACTATTTGCCTTTTATGAATGAAGCCCTAGCTCGAATCAGTCACTACTACATCAGTATATGCAATAAGCGAAGAATCATACAGACAAATTATATAACAATGTACTAAAGGGGGAAGATGACAAACAGCAAAAAACTATTAAATGACAGACATAACAGATCTTTTATGAACATATGCTACTGAAAGAGGGTTTTTTTTTTGTATAGATAAACTACTTTGAAATGCAATCTAGAATGTGTCCATTTGTCCACTGTGTGAGCCCCAGGGGTGTAAATGCAGAGATATCAATATATTAATTTCATGTTAACTTGATCTACTTTAAAGCAATCTTGTTTGTCTCTCTAACTTTCCAGTGAATGACCCCTTTAATTGTCATTAGTGCAGTCATCATATCACATCAGTGACCTTGAATTGTGCTTCAAAACAAACATTCTTATCTGTGCATCATTTATAACAACCTCCATCCTGGTAATTGATCCCAGAGGAAAATTTATTATAAGCGAGAGAGAATATTTACATTTACATTTATTCATTTGGCAGACGCTTTTATCCAAAGCAACTTACAAATAAGCAAAGTTATATATCAAGCAGAGAACAATACAAGTAGTGCTACTATACAAGATCCATTAATTGAGTTCCAGAGGAAGCAAAGTGCACAGAGTAGAGGTGTAAGTACAAATGTTTTTTTTTAATGAGTTGGTTAGGTGTTCAGGGAAGAGGTGGGTCTTTAGCTGTTTTTTGAAGATGGTGAGAGATTCTGCAGTCCGGATTGAGATTGGAAGTGCATTACACCACTGAGGAATGGTTAGCGTGAAGGTTCTGGAAAGGGACCTTGCACCACGCAAGACATGCAACACAAGATATGATTTACGATTCTGCAGTGTGAGCATCAAATGTCTGTTTTTAGCTGAGTGATGACACTTCATAACACTAACACATCCATTATATTTTGTGGATTTGAGAGAGAGAAGAAAGAGACCATCCTGTCCTGCATGACAGTATTTTATAATTTATTCACACTTATTATTATTATGATTATTAGAATTATTATTATTGCTGTCGTGTTTTTGTTGTAAAAAGTTAATTCATAAATAAAGTACAAAATAAATGCCATTGGTGCCACTGAATATCATGTTATAAAGATTAAATGTGCAAGTTGTTCTGGATGGATTTCTCCATTGGGGTTCTCTTAACTAACATGACATACTGCGTCACTTAACATTAATGAAGCATGAACATCAGCATTAACTAAGTTAACACGTATTAATCAATATTTATTTAAATTTTAGCAAAAAAAAAAAATAATAACACCTACATTCAACCCAAGACTAAATATATATATTTACTTAAATTATTAAAAATAAAATAACACTACATGTTGATAATTTACTGAATTCTGGTCTCCAGGTTTATATATTAATATTGGAAGCTGCTATTTATCCTAAGCTCTGAATTTTGCCCCTTAGCAAATGCAAACATATTTATTAAGTAGTTGTTTCAAGTTTTTCATTCTGGGCTTCATTTCATTCATTAATGTCACAAACATCAGTTAATGCAGGTGTTGATTATTTGACTTAGTACTTTAAAAAGAATCAAATAAAACAGCTGGTAATCACTTGTGGTGGATTATTGATGAATTGTGTAGTTTGTGTTTGTGAACTAAAACTTTAAATAATTGTAATGCTTTAAATTAAGAGGACCGTAATCACCATTATTAGTAACACTAATAACTGTAGGCTGTTTGTTTGTAAAGAGCTTAGCTTAACATGATCACCCATCAGCTTCTCCCTGCCTCTATTTGATACAAACATGCCATCCAAATAAAAACAAACACCCCTGGGACAAAAGAAACAACATTTCCAGGAAATAGAGCCAGCTGTCATTTCCAGCAGAGCAGAGATGCAGTGAAATGCTTGACAGAGTGTCAAAAACCAGCGCCACCGTGATCTAATCCTGACCATCGTCAGCACAAAAGAGGTACAAGCACTTTTCCATCTCCTCTGAGTGTGGGACCTGTCAATCTACTTATTCAAAGGTCTCCCATTCCCATCGTGAGCCTATTTCTTTCCATCTGCCATTCACCCCTGCCTGTAAGTGTCACTTCAGTTTAGAGCGCCTGTGGACGGATCTGGCGGACGGAGGAAAAGCCACCATTTCATTAACACTATGGGAAGGATAAGCTTTTAAAGCAGTTTGCATCGTAGCACAAGGCCCTTAAACTTGTCTGATGATTGTCTGTGCAGATCAAATGCCACTCCAGGCAAAGTGAGTCAGCCATTTCATGCCTGTAACAGAATGTTTATATTCAAGTTTAGTAGTTTTATGCATTATGTATGAATGATTGCTGAGAAAAGGCACAGGATATACTTTTGGGAAAACTAATAAAATAACACCTTTGAACCAAACAGCCAAATTGAATTGTTCTATCACATAAAATTCCTAAACTTGAGCAGTGTTTGTTACAGACAGCCAATGAAAGGGAAGAAGGGCCCTCTTGAGAAAATAAATCCTGCAATCTAGGTGAAATTCAATATATTGCTGAGCACAGAAATAATGACTCCTAATCTTAACAACAGCAGCCTGGTCTGAAAAACAAACAATAGCTCCAGACTTCCAAGGATTTACATTTCTCTTCTCATTTCTGACTGACCTGCTTTACACAATAAGTTACTTATGTCCAGTCCTTACAGGATATTGCAGACATGACCATAAAATCAAGCAAATTCTACAATATTTGGAGGTGCTTGCAATTTTTCAAAATTACCACATATTTCTGTAGATTTGGGCCAAGACACATCATGTGACATCACAAGCGCATTCATCCTCTTGGTGCAGGGACAGTGGTGGATTGGCAGTTTAAGGCTCTGGGTTGCTGATCAGAAGGACACGGATTCAAGCCCTAGCACTGCCAAGCTGCCTCTGTTGGGCCCCTGTGCAATGCCCTTAACCTTCTCTGCCCCAGGGGTGCTGTATCATGGCTGACCCTGCACTCTGACCACAGCTTCTTGACACGCTGGGGTGTGCGAAGAAAAAAATTTCACGGTGTATATGTAATCAATAAAGACTCATTATTTCTGGTTCATGTGCATTGAACATGAGTATAGTTAAAAAGGTCTTATTTACCAAGAAACATCACTGTGAAAGACCGTGCAACTGCAATTTTGCCAATTCAAGTAGTTTTCCACAAAAACAAAACATTTGCATTGCAAAAAAATGCATTTTGCATTGCAAATAAAAAAAAAGCTGCAGCAAGATCAAGCAATTGTGATCACAATTGTGCTGTATTTCCAGGCTTTTGCTTGGAATTAGGTAGGGAAGGCCTATCAACTATACCATCTTTAATAATTTTGGAAGCACCCAACCATCAATAAACATTATTAAACTCAAAATATCAGCTACCACATCCAGTGGTTAGACTGGACTAGCCAGCTCCCCTAACATTTAAAAGTCAACTAGAGTGCAATGTTTTTTTTTCTAATTAGCAGTACAATAACACCAAGTAAATGCAGTCTTCCTTTGCAAAAATCCCCACCAAGTGCATCTTAACATTATCTTTTCTAAGACTACTGGTTTGCAACAATACTTGCCGTTGTGTCTGAGCTACTGGCTGTGCACTATTGCTGAGTCCTGTAGTACGTTGACTGCATAATGTTGAGCAGCATGTCTGTGATTCAGTGCATGACCGCACAGACATCTGATTAAGTGCTGAAGAATAAACTGATGGGCAAAGAATGAACAGTCCCAATGAGAATCTGACACCCAGCACATGGCATGGCTAAGCCTCGAGACTTCTGCATTTCTGTGTAGGAATATTTTGTCCACTAATTATGTCAGGGCACTGTTTGCCCATTACCAGAAGTACATAAGACAAAATCCAAGCAAATAGGAGGGAAAATATAGAGATTTCCTACAAAACCGAATGCAAAACGGAGATATATCCTATTAATGGTAACTGGTAACTGTTAAAGCTACCTGTGATGGAGAGGTTTTTCAGCCACCGATCAGATCACTACCAATTGACTGGGTAAACTATCCATAGGTTTTGGCAAAACAAAAATGACCTGCTATGCAAAATAATTAATTGAGAGGATGACAACAGTATACAACACATTGTAATAATAATAATAGAGAAAGAGAAACAGGTCAAATGAACAAAAGTGAAAAAAGTTATTTTGCAGGATGAACTGGAAATCCACACAAATGAGATGTACACGAAGCATGCAGGAGTAATTGGTGGCTATTGTGCTGGAAAACATGAATCCTAGTGAATCCTACTGAGGGGTGCACTCACCAAAGGTGTCCAAACAGCTGAGTCACTGACTGTCTTAAAACAATGACTTAAGACCTAACTCTTCATGAAGTACTTAAATTAGTATTTTGTTATTAAATGAAAACATAAAATCTTGTTGTAACTGCTAGACTTCAAGTCACTCTGTGACTTCTACACATTTACACATTACTGTGTATTTACAGTCCTATTATGTTTAGGAGGAAAATTGTGGTTATAACAAATTGTCAGACAATATTGTGAGACTACAGTCAATAGACTACAGTCTAAGCATTGCACGAGAATAAACACGAAGCTACGACCTCTAGCATGCTATAGCTATACAAGGGGTTTAAATAACCAACATAATTAAACTAAAGCATAGACACCTGGGGGAATAAAGACATACCCTCGAACATAAGCCAATACCTGAACAGGAAGAGAACAAACCAAAACATTTCACACAGTTCAGTCATGTGCACGCGCACATTCAGAAGCCACGCCACAGTGCCATCTGCCGGCGAGGCTTAACAGTTGGACTAATACAACTTCTCAAAGGAGTAGATATCAGGCAAACAAATAGCACTTTACCCCCTGCCAACAAATGTCCAAGCAGTAATTAAGTCCATACATATCGATGTGCACAATTTCTATATTAACTCTTGTTTAGTTTCCCCTAAGGAGTTTTATAATTACAAAGTAGTAATTTTCTCACATCAATAATTTACTTGGCATAAATTACTGTTTTACCCGTCTCGTTTCTTTTTCATATTGTGCTGTTATTGCACATGAAATTCCAGGATCTAGTTTCATGCTCATAACTCAAGCACCAAAAAAACAAGATAAAAATCGGCAAATTTGTGGTATCTTTTGCACAGGTGCTGTAAAAATCTGTGGTTAGGCCTTCTTCTGTATTATCCAATCAAATCAGCTCCTTTCAGTCTGTTTGAGAACTGAGAATGACATTTTGTAATGACATATAATTAGATTTAATTTCCAGATTTCATACAGGTTTTTAGTGAAAGAAATTATCAACTGGCTAAACTTAGACCTAAGCAGAAAACAAATTTTCTGTCTCTGCCACTAGATTTTATGTCTATATCTTAGTATTATTACTACAGAGACCTGGACAAGCTAACTTAGACAAATTAACAGTCCAAAATCCACAATGCACTCAATGGGTTAAAATACAGCAGAAGATTTATATGCAGTATACTGTATGTCTACAAATAAAGAGTATATGAGCTATATTTAATAGTTTGTTAGTTGACAAATTACTTACTTTGAGTTTTTATGAATAGAAATGAATGCCCATGGAACATTGCATAAACACATGTTGCCTAAAGGGTTGAAAGATGAGTTTCTCTGTAAATCTTAATCTTGTCCAAATCTGGTTTGTTTTGACGAAAGCTATACATATTGCAAGGGATTAAAGCCACATGCCCAAGAGCTTTGTAGATAATCTCATCCACCACAGTGAAAAACAATTTTATACATTAAAACATTAAAATTTTTCATTTTGAATTGGTGGCTCTTTTGCTAATTATTGACATCACCAATTGAGTTTTAATCAATTTATAACATTTTTGACATGCGTTTTTCTGGATTTTTTTTGTTGTTATTCTGTCTCTCACTGTTCAAATAA
>JAOUWY010000054.1:29254018-29267539 GCA_025728095.1 Prietella phreatophila | reverse complement strand
TATTTCTGTAAAGCTGCTTTGAGACAATGACTATTGTAAAAAGCGCTATACAAATAAAATTGAATTGAATTGAAATACTTTTGCGCCAGCATGAGAATAGAGTTCACCATACTGTTGGTTCAATACCCATATCTCACTTGTGACTGTAAGGCAATGTAACTAGCCTAGCTCTGTGTTTCTATAGTAAGATTTCTATAAGCATGTGTGCTAGACTTCCATTATTAAATTTTAGAAAGTGTATGTACTCATCAGCCATAACATTAAAACAATCTGCCTAATATTGTGCAAGTCCCCATTGTGCCACCAAAACAGCTCTGATCCATCAAGGCATGGACTCCACAAAACCTCTGAAGGTCTGCAGTGGTATCTGGCACCAGGATGTTAGCAGCAGATCCTTAAGTCCTGTAAGTTGCAAGGTGGGGCCTACAGGGATCAGACTGGTGTGTCCAGCACATCAAATAGATGCTCAATCAGATTGAGATCTGGGGAATTTGGAGGTCAAGTCAACATCTTGTCATATTTCTCAAACCATTCCTGAACATTTTTTGCAGTGTAGCGGCGAACATTGTCCTGCAGAAAGAGGCCACTGCCATTAGGGAATACAGTTACCATGAAGGGGTTTAATTGGTCTGCAACATATGTTTAGATAGGTGGCACATGTCTAAGTAACACAACATAAATGCCAGAACCCATGGTTTCTCAGCAGAACACTGTTCAGAGCACCACACTGCCACTTCACCTGTCAGTGGTTTTGATGTTATGGTTGACCAGTGTATATTCAAAGTTATTCATTACTTGCTTTACTTGATTATGATGTTGAAAAGTTTGGCTGTGATAATTAGTCTTCAATGATGTACAGCAAACTTAAAATGTCAGGTCCCTCCAGGCTAATTTGATTTTATCGTGGTCATAGTTAGATTTGTGATTGGTGCTGTTCAGAATGTCCTCTCCAACTATACACACACACACATACACACACACAAAATGCTAATCTTCATTAAAAAAATCATTTGATAATGAAATCGTCCCTCGAATTTTGAAAAAGAAAAACTGCCAGCGATTCTACGCAATATAGTGCAGCCTTAAGAGCTTCCCTATAGTACTTAAGCTTTGAAAGCTCGAATTCTGTGATAGAAAAGCAACCTTCTATGCCCAGAGTAATCTAGCATAGCTCTCTATGGGCAGCTAACACATTTGTCACGCTGGCCGCAGTGATCCACTTGATTGCATTCTGCTGATTAGGCTGTAAGCGACCCGTTCTCCCATGTTCCTTTCCCCTTTATACCGATCTCTTTAACATTTGCTGTGATTGACCAGGCTTGGCAGCCAGACTATTAAAATGAAACACTATGGCCTGGGGATTTTTTTCATTCAAAATATCAGCTTGAGTCTTTGGGACAAATTGCATGCATTTTTTTGTAACTTGTGGTTGTTAATAATAGACACATACTTACAAAAAAAATAAAAATAGTCTTATTACCTAAATTAAATAAGATGAATAAATGTTGTCTTTCTACTATAAGACTCAAATACTGAACAAGATGCTTCTCAAACAGCACTTACTGTAAATACTTTCCTGCACATATAACCCAAAGCAGAAAGGCACTTGGTAAACGGTCTACTATATGCGTTTTTGGGTTAAATAATAGAGGTGGCTAAAAATAGTAGTAGAGAAGTCTAAACGGTGGCTATTTATACAAATACATAGCTCAGATCATCTAGGTTTTTGTCTGTGCAGACAAACTCTCTATTAGAAGATGCAGGTTCCCCGAGAGAGGCACTACGTTATCAGCACTCATCAAAGGCATTGTCAAGAAAATGGAAAACTGGGACTTACATGGCCTGTCTCAAACACCCCAAATATATCTCAAATATATTCTGGCAAAATCCAGAATATATTTTCACAATAGACTAATTTTGGCACATTTAAGGAAAATAAAAATGGTCAACCTCAAACACCTACACAAATGAACTTAAAGTCCACGTCCATATTGAGCTGCTCTTTGCTGTATTTCGATGTGCAACCTATGAAGCTGGCTGTCAATAGTTATTGCACTTGAGTTTTAAAAATAACTATAGAGCCTATGATATATAGCAAGCATGTCATAATAAATAAAACATGGGTTTATAAGATAGAGAAAGCTTTATTGAAGACCTCCTCGAGAAATAAAACTTGATCAGACAAGGGAAAGCATCTTGAGAGCTTTTTATACATAAATAAATCAATAAGAGCTGTTATATACAGTACACTATGTGTGCACATTCCCATGTCTTTGTATATAATATATTTACAGTTAAACTGTACAGTTCTTCTAAGATTTCATGAATATTGCATTCTTACATTACAGAAATTATATCTGGAACATTTAAATTCCTCATGAAATCAAAATTGAAGTTTGTGGCTTTTAGCATGAATATGTTGGCCTTAAGGTTATCTATAAGCTAGTGTGCTCCAAAACAATTACAAAATTCACGTGTAGAAGATATATTTGTTGTGCAGTCTCTTGTATGTACAGTCTTTCTACCTCTCAACAATTTTGTTGACATAATTCCGCACTTCAGCATCTCATCAGATTCTCTGTCCAATCAAATGCTCTTTAGAATCTGAAGCATCCCACCCCCAATGTTATAAAAAAAAATTGGATCTATACCATGTCTACTCTAATACTGTAGTAAAAACCCAACAGTAATATATTAATTTAACAACCAGCTAATAATCTGAAAAGGCACTGAACACTGAAGAAGGTTTTAAGCTCCGCCCACTCACAATCACATCATGCCATGCAGTAAATCCTTTAAAAAGCTTAAAACAGTTTTTCCCCTTAGTCCAGAACGAAACATCTCAGGTTCTAGATGACCTGCATTCATTAAAATTTTCATGTTCATTCCTATTCCTATTTGGAAGCTTATAGAAAAATTTATTTTGAAGCTATTGAAAATTGTTGCAAGTTATACTGAAAATGGGATATTATATATATATATATGTTTAATAACTAGGTATTTTCTAAATTAAAGGAAAAATAAGACATTCCAACAAACTCTTCTTTAAAAGGCTATCTTGCTAGTTGCTTCACTGTGACATTAACATTTTTATTCCAACATCATTAAACCCTACATTTATGGTTATATAAAGTATATAAATTCACATTTAATAAGGTAACACCTCATTCCAGGAATAAATGCAAATGTAAAAATAAAAGTTCCAATACAAAAAATACTTGTATGAAAATCAGCAAAGACTGATATCTACTGATATATCTATTGTTATATCGTTATATCTACTGTTAAAAAAATTACACTATTCATCTGTAGTGGCTTGCCTTAAGGTACTGTGTAAAAGATATTTGCTGTCAAGTGAATAACTGAGGAGCAGGAAAGTACCCATATCAAGCCCGATTAACTGGCCATTAACAACATTTGCGCTGTTAAGACAAAGAGAGGGTTGTACAGAAGCACTGAAACAGTGTCGAAACGGTGCTGCAATGAAATTTATCAGAAACGTCCATGTGAGAAAGCCAGATGTCCGTTTTGCTCAACACAATTAACCTGGCTGGATTACGAAGCACACATTGAAAATGTCATGTGTGCAATTTTGTTGAGCCAAGTACATCGCTGAGATTTTCTCCGGCCTTCGCTCTCGTTTTCAAAATTATTCGTCATATTAAGACGTGTGTCGTATTAATTTAAATGGAAATGGGCTGTACAGCCTGCATGATGGAGGGAAGGGGAAAAAAAGAACGCAAGCAGCTTGACTTTGAGGGAAGTTGCGAAATGAGGAAATAAGGTGATTAAATTGGATGAATCTCTTGTTGATACATATGTAATTGGAATTCACAATCAGGTTATCATCCATGAAGGGCAGCGCGAGTGTGTGCACAACCACTGCTGCATATTTGCAGTAGAGTAGCAGTGCACTCCTTCACCACAGACTCTTGGGGAAAGAAAAAGACAGAAAGGGAGGTCAAATGAATATGGAGACGAGCCTGCATTCTATAAAAATGATACCCTTTCTCCATTTCCCTGTAGACAACACTACAGCATGAAGAGGTTTTTTTATATTAAATCAGTCCACAAGAGTTAAAAAAATAAATAAAATAATATTTCTTTCTCAGCTGTTGATTTATGCGGCACATCAAAGCATTCATTATCTTAATTACACATACTTCAGAATCTATTAGCAGTGGCCACTTGGCAGATCTGACAATGATTGTGAAAAACAGATCTTTAATGCAAACTTTCAGATGTATAAGGGACATATTTCATTTTATCTTATCATAATTCTCCTCATTTTGTATAACACTGAAGACTAACAAGCTGTTCTTGTTTTGTTTCTGCATAAAACTGAAAAACTGAAATCTCAGACATAATGTTGTTATTTATATCCAAAAAGCAGCAATGATGATCCATTATGTGCCTACCAAAAGAACAACACAAATCCTTTTACAAACCATTAAACCTTAATGAACTTTCCAAATGATGGCCAACATTGTAATATATGTCATTCCAGCATGTGTTTAATAAGTAATTTGGCTTTGTAGTGTCTCATGCTCAATATTAATAATTAATACACTTTTGCCTGGCTGAAATCTGGTCTATAAAGCTAGTGGCTCTATCTGTTTCCTTTATCAAACTGAAAAATCCAAAGACTCAGCCGTTATGTTCACATGCACCTTAACGATCCTATATAATTTGTGTGTTATTCCCAAACAATGGCCTTTAATGTTCATAATATTAGAAGAGGAGTAAATGCATTACACAGTGTGTATTGTTGTTTTACTATAATCAGAACATTCTTGCTCCTGAATACTGGAACAATATGAAATGCTGAGCAACTTGAATGCTGTCACAAAGTGTGCATTTTCATTGTTGTCACACCTGGATGATGTCGTGGCAAGACAGAAATAATTTAGAATGCATTAAAGATACAAGCAGCATGATTAAATACATGAATGTACTGACCAGACTCCCATGCTCTTTTTTTTATTTGTTTGGTTTGTGTTGTCCTCCCAATGGTTTCCCAGTTTGTTTACTACTCAGTTTCCACCAACCAGCCAGCTCTCCCCATCATACAGCAACTTCCGGCCTAGCACGGGAAGGCTAGCATGTGAACCTCCATGACACTTGAAGCCAGCCAACAGAATCTCTTCACACTGCTGCTCATTTTGGATCACATTTTGGAGCACCCTAACACACTTGGAGGAATACTCTATCTGCTCTCGTCCACATACCTACATGAGCTCACAGTTACCTGTGATTGGCTAATGTCACTGTGTTTGACAAGGGAGAGAGAATATCCATCCTACCCACACAGCACAAGCTTGGCTTCCTGCCACAGATGACTACGTCTTTTGATCTACTGACAATAGGGCAAATGCTTTTCTGTTGAGCCACTCAGGAAATCAGGCTCATAGTGTTTATGGTAATGTTGAGACTAAACCACAATCCATGCACCCTTTTGGACTGGTTATCATGACCCATACATGTAAATGAAGACTGTCTACAGAGTGTCCAGTTTAGGGTGCATATAAACAGTGCATTCAGAATTAATTCATTTGTATTGGTGAAAACCTTTGCATGTAAGCACAGCCATTGCTTTCCCTGAGAACAGTATAGTTGAACAATCAACACAACCAGACTATCCCACTGAGGGACACTGCTGTGTGTTTTTTTCCAGTCAGTGATTCTGAAGTGGCAGGCAGACCTGCAGCACAGGTGGATAATCCTTTGCCAGAAATACAGGGACAGGGGCATCCAGTAGTCTCATATGGTCCAATGGTCGAGTGCTTCTGTTCTGGAGGTCAGCGTCCAGCTGATGGTGAGTCAGTGTGGCGGGAGACACCATTGTTCTGTTTTCTGTTTTAAGGGGAGGCACTGAATTGAAATCAAATCTCCCTGCAGAACTCTTAAAATATCTTAACAGTTCAAGGTAATGATTATAAAATGATCATATTATAGTGGTCGTTAGGCTGCATGGCATTAAAGGGCCCTCTTCAAGACAAATTATACTTGTAGCAGGTTTCCTATCTTCTCTGAAGAAAAAGGAAATACACCATATAGCCCTTGTTAAGAGGAAAAAGAGACTAAAGGACAGGGAATGTGAAATACCTCTCTGAAAAGGACTACTCTACTGAAAACAAGAATGATCTCTCTTCTTTCCCAGAGAGAAGTGTTTATTTTTGTGACCTTTATTAGACATTCAAGATTCAATACAACGCAGAGCCACCCAATGGATTTCTGTAATTATTTTTTGCAGATAGAGGTGAAAGAGAGTTCAGGAGCATCAGAAGAGGGACTCACACTGGTCAGGTCTCTGGATTCCTCAGGTATGTATGTCACTGTAATCTCTAAAGGTTTGCCTATGTCTGCAAACGTTTCTTTTTTGAAAAAAATTTTGGCCCAATGTGCGTTTCTGATTTTAGTCATTGCCAACTCCATTTCTCTCGGCATATCACTAGAACTGTGCTTCCCTGCCCAGAAGAAGACAGTCATCATGTCATTCTGACCTACAACATAAGCAGCATTGTTGAAAGCCTTCACACAAATAGAGGAAAGCACTAATTAATTCACCATGCTGCTGTGTAGATGCTGGGACTGAATCAGTGCATTATCTGAGAAAGAAGGAGAAAGGCTGCTGCACTGAGTTAAAAACAGTAAAATCTTCTACGTCTTATCTAAGCTTTACAACAGACTATATAAATATGTAATCATTCGACTTTAATAGGAACGCCTGTACATCTGTACATTCATTCAATTATGAAATCAGTCATTCATGTGGCAGCCGCACAATGCAGATACAGGTCAAGAGCTTCAGATAATGTTCACATTGAATGAGGGAAATGTGATCTCAGTGACTTTGATCATGTCAGACAAGGCTGACTGAGTGTTTCAGAAACTGCTGATCTCCTGTGATTTTCACAAACAATACTATGTTAAATTTACACAGAATTGGGGGGGGGGGGGTTGTGTTTAAAACAGAATACGTCAAATCTTTAGGCTAGACCAGGAGAAGACCACTTTGAGTTCCACTCCTTTCAGCCAAGAACAGTAATCTGAGACTACAGTGTGCACAGGTTCATCAAAATGGGACAGTTGAAAATTGGAAAAATGATGTCTGCTAAAATGTCTGTTTATCTTCAACTGCCCTATCTGAAGAAAAATTCAGGATGCAAATGAAGTGAACTTAAGTAATAGTGGATGTAGTAACAATTAAGTAATGTTTTCAGCAAAACAGAATATTGTGTTAACCCAAGGTGCTTCTGAGGCTGTAAAAATCCTGGCTAAAACTAAAAGCGAAAAATAAGTCTTTTATTCGCTTTCTTCTTACTTTTTTCTTTGCCTGAATGAAACATAAAAAAACCCCATGGTCATTTAAGTTGTGTTTATGTCTCTATGGGTTTGCTGGCCACAGTGCTACACACAATCCACATTTTTGAAAAATTGTCACCGTTTCTTGCTAAGTGATATGCAACACTTGGAAACTGAGAGCTCATGAGAAACCATTGTTATGCTTATAACACTCTGATTTTCAAGAAGTAAAACGCATAGCCACATACTTAACACAACAGCACAGATGATGGAGCGCACGCTATTCATATCTACATTGGCCAAGCTGCTTAAGCAATCTCTCTCTCTCTCTTCTTCCATCTCTTTCTTCCCAATCCCTCACCCCAGGAGAATGATCCTTAATGCCACAGATGCACATTCCCTCACATTTCAAAGCATAAGTGTGTTTCATCGTCACATTCCTTTGTCTCGTTTAGCCTTTTATTTTCTCAGGAAAGCTGGTGCTATTTCAAAGAGTTGATGTCTTGAGAGACCCTCTGGGCCCCTATCTCACACTCTCTCTCTCTCTCTCTCTCTCTCTCTCTCTCCTCTCTCTTTCACTTCTGTCTCATACTTTTTGACTAAAGCCAAGGCCCAGTGTGGGCCTCTTAAGGAAGCTCTCTCTGCCATCCCCTCACCTGGTACAGTCTTCAGCACAGTCGTATAATGAGACCTTTTGATCCGGTGTCAGGTGATAACTACTGATCTACATTAATTTCTGTTCCTTTCTGCTCAGTCCCAGTTGAACATGGGAGAAACAAGCAAAACTCATCAGCTCGCCAAGCCTGGCAGGCATGGCTGCACAAAAAGAGATCGCTTTGTTCCACTTTTTCATTCTCTCCTTTTTATCATCTTACCTGCTACATTAGTTCAGCACAGACAATTTAAGGTCAGCAAATGCTCTTGATGCTGTAAGCATTTAAGAAATTGACTTATAGCCATGTCCTCGGCTCTCTGAGCCTTATAATTAGCTTTCTAGTACAAAACAAACCCGTTTATGGAGTTTCTGATAAGGACATGAGAAGACAAGATAGCATTTCGAAAATTGCCTTATTCATAAAAAGCGCAACGAACATACCATTGACTTTAAACAGTTGTATGTGTGTGTTTTTTCTTTACATTCACTGGTAAAGGGCTAGTCTAGCTTTGAATGCATGCACTTTCAAAGAATGTCAGAATGCATGGGCGTAATTGGAGATGACGGTCTTGTAGAAAAAGCTCTAAACAGTCATTCTCCCACAAGAAAAATATATTCATGCGTGTTGAATTAAGCTCGAGTTATCACATCCATCACTGGGCAGAAAAGCACTATACTAATGTCTAATGTGTCAATGCTGGATTTCATAATAGCGTGCACGTTGTTATTCAAGGCATTAACGCATACACACATACACACATACACACTCACACACACACACACACACATTCAAAGGTAACCTTGCATGAAACACTTGGATTCCAGTGACACATGGTTGAGAAACAGAGTGTGTATGACTTTTTTTTTCTTCTTGCATTCACAACAGCACCAGACTGAGAGCGGTTTCCTTTCTCATAACACTGCTATGTACTTACGCTCCGTACACCGACTTCTAGTGCTCCAGATGTGAGTGATAAAGAGAAAAGAGTGCCCTGGCAGAACCGTTATATTTAATATGAGTCTTGCAAAGACAAAGTGGCCCACACTGCTGCCATTACATGTCTTCACACCATTCACAGCTCAGGCTAACAGCTGCTGTCAAAAGAGGAGTAACACCTCGCAATTGTGCTTCTTCATTAGAAAAACATCACCAGCTGTTATTTCTAACAGCGAAAACAGGATTGTTACTGTAATCTCCAGCAGGAACAGGCTCACCTGCACTGCTGACTATTTTGTGCAGTGGCGCAGCTGCAGGGGGAGGCGCGAGCTTTTCTGTCTCTGACAGATAACTGCATTTCCCTTTCATCAAGGTCTGAGCAGGAAGGACAAAATATTTATTCTTCATGTTGACTGAAAATCATTATTGCAGGAGAAATATGAAAGAGACCTGTGTGCATTGTGGTGCCGCCGGGAGCAAGTGCATCGCCTCAGCTGTTGCTCACTGGTGAATCCTTTGTGAGATTTTTGTCAGACACTGTTTATGTTCTCTCGAGTGAAGGGCTGGTTTTCTTGTTTTCCTTTGAAAGATCTGCACAATCTATAATTCTCTTTAGAGAATTCAATAAAGACTTTTTAAAAATATGATAAACACTGTGTCTAACAGACATAACATATAATAATTTGTATTTGTTATAGATGTGTTGGGCAATTACTATTGGAGAAAGGAAGGAAGAATACTATTCCGGTACAATAGCCTTTACAGTTCCCTGAAAATGGCAAGGAGGACTTTTGATGACATCGTTTTAGCTCTTTTCATGTGAGAATGTCAGAGGAAGTGTAAACACCATTATTGGGGTAGCCTAATTTTGGAGAACAAAATTGCTGTGAATTCCATCAGCTTGTTCAAGAGTTTAAACTTGGCAAGTTGTCAATACAGCAACTATAAATTATGCACTAGAAAATAATGCACAAACTACATGGAAACTTTCTAACCCATTTTTAATTGAAGATCTGTATTGGTCAAAGTTGAGTTTTAAAATTGATACACTGTACATTTCACATTTACGCCGGAATGGAAGCCAACTACAGTGCCCATAACACCATGCGGCCTACAAACATGGCCGCCAAGGACTCCAATTCCCATCACACATGTTCAAACTCACCTGATTATTGATCATGCACACCTGGAATCAATTTCACCCACAGTATAAGTCATTCAAGCCTTGCGAAGTAAATGTTCTGCATTTTTTGTGCCAGTTGTTACCAAGCCTTATACTTAGTCATAGGTCCTTCAGGCTTTGATCTTGTTTCTGTTTTCCTTGTCTTTGTTCTTTGCTTACTTCAGTGTTTATGTTCTTTGGACATCACCTGACTTTTGCCTGTTCACTGACCTTGTTTTTGTCTGTTCACTGACCTTGTTTTTGTCTCACATTTGGATTTGCCTGCTTGCTTAATTATTCTTTTGTTTACCTGCAGAAAAATTTATGATCAGATTTGCAACAACATAAAAAAATACTTACTCTTTTGCATTTGGCATAATTATGCAGTTCAGTGTGTTTATACCTAAAAGTGAAAAATACAGGGTGATGTCTACACAAATCGATTTACTTCAGTCTGATTACATCAGCAGAGCTGTGGTTAATGCTCTAATGCATGTGCAAATGAATACAACTGAAGGGCAGGTATTAAATTTGTAGGAGCCCCTTTCTGCTAGTTGAAGAAAAATGTATATTGTTTACTAAGTATTAATGAATTTATTTTTGTTTTTAAGTCTGAACACTGGTTTTTCAAAATGTTTTATGGTAACATTAGTTTTATATTCGTATTTTCCACACCTCTGATGAAACAGCAATAAATAAAATAAATGCCTGTGATTTTTTTTATGTTCAGAACAAACCCATTTTGGTTTTACTTTATATTCATGACTTATAATGAGCATGCTGTAACAGCCTTTGATTTGTGCTACAGTTGATGTGCAATTATGTACATTTGTGGAAAACCTCAGTTTTACTCAACTCAACACAGCTATTAAAAACATTTAGCACATGCAAAAGCTTTATATACATGTTGTTTCCTTATAAGCATGTTAGTGACAGCTTTGCATGTTCCTATTTACATAATTTTTCTATGTAAATAACCTTTAACACAACAGTTAACTCTGCATGCAATTAGTATGACTGTACATAGAATTTAGTACTCATTGTTTGGCCTTTTGGTAAATCAAGGCCTCAAAGTGCAAGTTGCCATAGAACATTGTGTATTTGGAATTTGCTGTGGCACAAATTTTTCTCCATTAATTCCACACAACTGCCTTAAAGTGGGGTTGTGCATATTGATTAGCTACAACAAATACCACAAGTCCCCTAACCCATATTTTCACCTCATTAAAACAGAGGATGTTCCTTTTTACATCCTCATTCAAACTGATTTATATTTACCAGCCTGCCTAGAATTAACTCAAAAACTCTGCTTAAATGATGTGCACATCCACAGTATATGGTGAAAGACAACCATTAGTTGTCTTTGACAACCTTTACTTAAACATATGCTCGTCCGTGCGAATAGCCACATTTCTAACGATATATGAAATCATGTTGCATTTTTCTCACTTGACCAGACTGGGCTGAGATCACACACTACAACAGACATAAGGTAAAAAAAAAAAAAGCATTGGTTTTGCTCACTCCTGGAAGATCTTTCAAACCGGCACACATCTGGCACAATACTCCAAACTCTTGAAACATTTCAGCCATGCTTTCTGCATGCTGTCTGGTTCGAAATCAGAGCACATGGCTTTGCATGATAGCGTTCTGTGCTAGGAACAGATGTTTGGATGAATCTTTAAT
Source organism: Prietella phreatophila (assembly GCA_025728095.1). Lineage (NCBI taxonomy): Eukaryota > Metazoa > Chordata > Actinopteri > Siluriformes > Ictaluridae > Prietella > Prietella phreatophila. The sequence goes on along the minus strand of JAOUWY010000054.1, from coordinate 29,255,794 downwards.
GCCCATTCTTAACAATGTTTCCCTCTGCCACTGTACAGCTGTACCTCCCCTCTGTGCTGTTCCATCATCCATCAGGCCTGTGCTCTTCCCTGCTCATTAGAGCTTGTGTCACCAGGCCACTGTTGGCTACAATGTCATTATGGTAGGAAGATAGATCAAAATAGAACGGCAATTACAAGTCTGCTTGTTTGGACTATAAGATCAACATAAATCATTTGTTGTAAAATTCAAGCTGTTCAGCTTATAAAGACATTCTACCTACATGTTGTGTGTTTCCCAAGTGCAAACAGAAGATAACGATGACAACATAATGGAAAAAAAGATCAAAAATAAATGTAAATGAGCTATTATTTAGCTAACTAGAACTACATGAGCAATGTGGTCTCAATATGGTTTCACACGTACTGTGTAGCAAGACTGAAGAGTAACTCTTCATAATTTTTCATGTGCTTTTAACTGCATGTGTTAGTACCATCCGTTTGGAACTGGGGTATGATTAAAGTAAGAAAAACTGGTGAGATAGATTTTTATTTTTATTTTTTTTTAAATGTATGCAAATTGACAGGATACTGAATTTTAGGCAAATACAATTTGAAGCTCAGTGTCAAACTTTTTGAGGACGTGTCACATAACAAAATTGCTTTCAACTGAAAAAAAAAACATTAACAGCAGTAGTTGCTCAATCCCCTTGAAAATAGAAACGTAATGTATGGTTATGCTCTTACTGAGTCGACTGAACAGCTTGCTATTGCTTCAAATAAAACTACATTTCACTACAGCACTGCTGTCTCATACTAATGTGTTTAGAACTCAGGATTCTACAAATACTACAGATTTTTTTTTACAGGCTTTTCTTTTCACATGTTTTTCTTTTCCCAAAGTCTCAATGTTTCAATGTAACTGAAACAGAAGGATAAAAATGGGGAGTGAAACAGTATCCATATTCCGTAATTACTGATTTACAAGTACGGCTGGTATAAATGGGAAAGCAGTCATAAGCCTGGTGGTCCCTGTATCTTTCACTTTTGTATCAGAATTATTTTCTGCTAAGAATTGTCATAATTGGACATTTGGATAACAATGGATTATTTTGGACTTTCACGGAACCAAGCACAACAACACCACAAACAGTCTTGAGCCTGGGTCTGATTTCTTTATACCCAGACTGTAGATCTACAGTGACAGACATGTCAGGTGATTACACAGAGAGAAAAGCCCCCTAGATTAGATGAGCGCACTGAGGCTAATATTTTTAAGCCCGTATCACTGACAAATCCACAACTATTCATCAGCAGTGATTGAGATGGATTATTTACTCTGACATCTGTTGGTTTCCTCAAAACAACTTTTGAGGAGAAACCAAAAGTAGATAGACTAAGCGCAAGCTGTTCAATCAATGTACAAATTCAAAACTACAAGCTTTTCGATTTACCATGCTTGGTATTCAGAGAAAACAATATGAACCCAGTTGGGTATTATTTGTGACACTTATGTATTATTATTATTATTTTAATCATGGATGCAGCTGCCTTTCTAACTTCAAGTGTGTGTGCAATAGTTTGAAATCATCATTCTTATTATGCCATCAATAAGACCTCACGATATAATGCATTGCTCAAACAATTAGTCTCAATCTCCTCGTATCGTCATCATCAATGTTGCTTAGCGTAACTGCAGATCCACATACAATACCAGGTTGAAATCTTTCTCTGGAAAAAGACAGCAACCAGGTATGGTTCAACCTCAACCTCATAGGTTTTTCAGTGAAGAAAAGCC
>JAOUWY010000054.1:29199511-29210539 GCA_025728095.1 Prietella phreatophila | reverse complement strand
TAAAACCGAATTTTCTTTCATCTGAAGGAAATGTTGCTCCTACTTCTATGTTGTTAACAATCTCTTGCAGTAGCTGGTAAGAAAGTAGTTAAGAACGGTCCAATCACGAGATCAAAAAATATAAAAACAGTATTGATTTGCTAACAACAAAAGTGGGCATGTCTGGGGTGCAATAAGGTGCCCCCCCAGTGACAATCTGAAGCAAGTCAATTAGAGAGCAGCCTTAAGTCACCTGCTCTTTTCAAAAGTTTAAGGATCTAGATACAAACACATTTGGATGGCACCCTGCACACAGATATTTTAGTTATGTTTTCCCAACATAACCCAGACTGCAAAAACAACAAATCAGATAGACAACATGAGTGGAAGCACAAGTAATAACCAAATTAATTCTATATTTTTTATCAGATCTTGGATGACAAAAAAAAAAAGATGTTTTGAATGTATTATTGTACTGAGCACTATTAACACATCGATAGCTTCCATTCTGTATAAGGTTAAGTAGTCTGTAAGATGGAATAAGTATATCACTCTGAAAAACTTGGTGATGAATTAGGAAAACATCACACCAACAAAAACAAAGAATTAGTGAACATAAGAGTTTTATTAGAATAAAGGATATTAATTATCCTCTTGTGGCCCATTTTCTTTCTAGAGAAATGCTGTTACAGAAACGTGACTTATTTTGGGTTGTTACCCAAAATAAGACCTTGCTACTCATCACCTATGGGCATGAACGGTGAAGAATTGTTTAATGTGATGCTATAGAGTTATTTTTGTTTGTTTGTGTCCATTTGCGTACAGTATGTAATTTGTAAATTATTGATGTAACCCTTATTTATGATGATGTGGTTGCAATGATGTATTACATCACTGATTGTGATTCGTTAATGATGGATCATTGCAGTGATTGGTCATGTGTTGATTTTAAATGAGCTTGTGTTGAATAGAATTTTTGTATATGCCTGATAAATTTCATGGGACCGAAAAGTTATGAATTAGGCTATTTTGATACGTGTGTAAGCACTGTTAGTGTGCGTGATTTTTTCGTTCTTGATGTATAGAAAACAAAATGTTGTATGTTTGTTCATTTCAAAAAATAATACTGCACATATGGTACTATTTATGGAGTAAAGAGGAGATTTCACAACATCCAGTTATTCCTATGCCATTAAGAGAACCAATTTTATTTGTTTTCACACATGCTTTTTAGAAACTGATTAATAAATTAATTAATTGGTTTATTTATTTATTAATGTTCCTATATTGAATGGAGATTAGGCTGTGATGGCTAAACATTTAAGTAAAAAATATATATTTTTCTCTGTGCAGGATCACAGAATTAATAATAAATGTAAAAAAATGTTAATAATAATGTATAATAAATAAAACATTATAAAAAAGAATTCATTTTTAAAATAATGTCTTTCAAAAGACTGAAACAATGACTAAATGAATATGAAATCTGTGAAAATAAACGCTGATAATAGATGTGTTGAAGGTGTAGCTTTTTACTTATGAAAGCTGAATATCCTTGTTGCATTATATTTGTGTTTAACATATGGAGAAATAGAAATCTATTCATTTGTTTTCAGTGACCATTTTATCCAGGTCAGGGTTGTAGTAAATCCAGAGTCAAGCCAGAAAACACTGTCTGTACTTTTATCCCGGATGGGACGCAAATTCATTACAATCCACCATTCACACACACATTCATACCTAGAGCCAATGTAGAATAATCATTCTGCCTATCTGCATGTTTTTTGGACAGGGGGAAGAAACCAGCGAACCTAAAGGAAATCCATGCAAGCACAAGAAGAACATATGACAATCCACGCCAACCAGTAACCCGAGCACAGGACTGAACCCATGACCCTGGAGCTGTGAGGTTGCAAAATTATTGTAAAATAAAAATATTGCCAAGTATTAGCTCCTCCTGTGTCTGTGTTTGTTATCATCAACACCACCATGACCTCTCTCGGTTAATCTCACTAGTCAACATTGAATGGAGACATAAGCCTGCCAAAATACACAGTCTGGCAGCTTACAGGCACAATTCACATGCAATCCAACTTTTTAGCCTATGGGTTTTGCTGAACGTCTGCATTTAACCCATACACTTCCATTCATTTGAACCATTCTGTTTCTCTACCACCCTATAAAGATCTTTAAAACATTAGGAAAACAAACAGGAAAGTCTTTCTGAATTAAAAATCCCACACACCACGTATTCACAGTCAAAATGTTTTTAACAGCAGATTAGCACTTCAGATATGTAATGTAATTATTGCTATTCTCAGAAATGTGTTATAGAAGGTTATCGAATATAATATTAAAGTCAAAAGTTCTCAGATTCTCCTAGTCCCTGTGTTGACCTTGCCTGTGGAAACCATTTATGTACTTTTTAAAATGCCTTTCAAATTTTAATCATCCGTGTCATCAATACTTAATGTAGACTTCACTCTCAGCACACTGCTCTGGAGAAGCGAAGCTCAGGAGGATTAATCGCTTTAGCATTCAGGAAGAGAGAAAGACACGTTGGCCTGTCAAACCTGAGAACAGATGATTACTGTGGGACAGAGAAGTCTGTCATTTACACAATTCTTTACATGGCACCGCTTGTGAGATGTAATATATTCCAGCCTTAAACACGTGTGCATATGTCATAAGAAGCTGTGACACTGGAACACACTGGAACACACTGAACAGCTGGAGAAACCAGTTAGAACAAACAAAAAGCATGGAGAAGAAGATAGGCAGCTAGATCAACATGATCCACTCCATTCAAGCCAATGAGACACAGTGCACACAGAGTACTATAGTTAGCAATGGTTGTGCATTGAATTGTGCATTTAATATGATTTATTTGGGAAGACGCATGTGAATTTCAATCTGAGTGTGAAAACAGTGCTTTGGAGATGCTGGGAGTGATAATTAGTTATATTTTAAGAACGCAAGCTGCCAATGAATATTTAACAGCACATACTACTTAACCAAAATTACAGTCTGTTATTCATTCAACCATCTGGAAAAAAGGTGATATAAATCTTTTCCAAACTGCCAAATCTAATACAGTATACATAATGTACATTGACTTATAAAACAAATGGTATAGCACATGCACAAATGAGGATTCAGCATATATACACACAAGCTTTCAATCAAATTAGCAATGTAGAGCTCAGAAAACACATTTGCTCTGTTATGATTTCAAGAGCTTATCATATCACATATTCATAACCCTATTCAAGTATTCCTTTCCTCATCAGTTGTGCCTGAGGAGATTGAAATTACATTGGAATGAGCAGCACAAATTATACTGGTTTTATTGCATCTGCTAGATTTACCTTCTGCAAAGTATATGCATTATATCTCAAAGTAAATGCAGAGAGATGAATAGCAATAATCTAACCATTATATTTTATACAAATTGCAAAATATAATCTTTTTCTGGTAGGCATGAATCAAAAATGAGCTAAATGAATATGCATATTTTCTAAATGATAGAAGATCATGATTTATGGCACATGACCACAAGCAGGCCCATAGACTCAAGGTGTTTGCTGAAATCAAGCTAAGTGAAGAATCAATGTTGGAGTCAAACATACATTCAAAAATTATTATTGAATGTGACATACCAAACAGATATGATATGACGTTTACAAAAGCGTGAAATCTTAGACTTCCGTTCATGACCTTGCAAAAAAAAAAGTCTCTGTCCGATATAGAGACTGCAGTGTTAATTAAGGCTCATTGAAGTTTTTTCGTTTGCACTTCATGGATTATTAAAGATTCACAAAAACATTTACTATTCATGAGTGCAATTGAAAGTAAGTGAGTTTAAATGAAGCTTTGAATACGCCAGTGTGTGCTTCAGGCATGCGTTACACAAATCCTCTCCCTTTTTTTATTCCATTAATTTCAGTTATTTAATGGATTAAGCATTCACACACCCTCAGTAAAATTAAGAAGAGAAGACAATAAAACAAGAAGGCAAATCCAAAACAAGAAGGTTTATTACCAAATATTTTGGATGTTTATTTTTTTTTTTTTAATTGCACAATCCTGCATGTGGCCCTTGTACAACTGCGGTGAATTTGCAGAGGGAAGCTTTCAGTAATGCAACACTATAAAAGTGGTAGTTAATAAAGGCCACACTGTGCCTTTTATAGAGAACATTACCTTTTTCCCTCTCCTCCTGCTCAACTTCCTGTGGCGATGGCTGCCTCCCATGAAGCCGTAATGTATGAGATTTGTCAATGTCAATTTTACAGCTAATCTCTCTGGTCCACTTCAGCCCTCCCATCTTCTACACATTAATTCTGTACAGCCTTCTACACTAGATAGAAAGAAGGAGAGAGGAGAAGAGAGTGTGGAATAGGGGGAAAGGGAGAGGTTTGGTTTCCAGGAAATCTTAAATTCAATGGTTATAGTATGCCTTAGTTAGCCACACTTGGGAAACCCATATGTGTTACTGAATACAGTAAATGGTCATTCAAGTTGCCATTAAAAGCTGTAGGTCTGCTGAATGCAAAAAAAATAAAATAAACAAAAATAAATAAATAAAATTACCATGAAGAATAATCATTAATGACTAAATGTACTCTATGTATGCTCTATACAAATATAACACAAAATCTAAATGAGTAATGGTGAAAAAGCATCAACACTCTCCAGAATGTGCTAGCCCAGAAATATTTATCAACAACTGTTAAGATGTATTCAGTCATTCATTCATTCATCTTCATTAATCACCTTAACCAAAGTATTCTTGTCCGGAGATCATTCTGGTAACACTCGATATGAAGCAGGAATGTACCTTGGATGGGATACCAGTCAAAAACACACACACACACACACACACACACACACACACACACACACACACACAAATTTGGACACACATTTTCACTCTCAGGTATAATTTAGCATATCCAATTCATCTACAGTACTAGCATGTTTTTGGATGTGGGAGAACAAAAAAGAAACAGTGGATATAAAAGTTGACATGTTAAAAATGCATCTATTTGTGATCATGTTAAATCACAAAAATCACAAATCACATAAAAAAATAAAGGTCAGGGTTTTTTTTGGTAGGATTTTTCTTGCCATCTTCTTCATTTAATCCGATTGCTGAAGCCATGGTCCGCAAAGAGCTTATAAAGCATAATGGGATCTCATGGTTGAAGAGTATTAGTAAATAATATTAGAAAGAGTAGTATTAGAAAAGCAAGATTAGGAGAGGGGTACAAAAGAATTTCCAAATCATTAGATTTTGGAACACCATGAAGGCCATCATCAACAAGTGTATAAAATGGGCACCACAGTGACATTACCAAAATCAGGATGTCCCTTCAAACCTCATGAAAGAAGAAGAAGAAAAGTTATCAGGGAGGCTGTCAAGAGAACTACAGCTACACTAAAGGAGCTGCAGGAATATCCGGCAAGTACACTTCACTCCCTGCCTGTAACAACAACAACAAGAAAATCACATTTTTTCCTCACAATTTTTTTTAATAAACAAAAAAATTACGCTCCCAAAATTTTGACGAAACAATGTGGCAAAATGTGTTATGGGCTGATAGGACCAAGGTAGAATATTTTGGGCATCATTCTAAAAGATATTTTTGGTGTCAAAACAAGACAGCTTATCACCTAAAGAACACTGTACCAACATTGAAGTAAGGTGGTGGCAGCATCATGCTATGGGGCTGGTTCTCTTCAAGTGCGACTGGATTCTAGTATTGTTAGAGGAATCATGGATAACTCTTAATACCAGCCTATTTTGGCACAAAACCAGCATGCCTCTTTTAGACAGCGGAAGCTGAAGAGGATTTTCACCATCTAGCACGATAATGACCCAAAGCACAAAATTCAAGTTAAAAAAAAGGTTGGCTTCAGAAGAAGGTTATCAGCACATTGGAATAGCCCAGTCAGAGCCCAGATTTAAATCCTATAGAAAACCTATGGAATGACTTGAAGAGGGCTGTACACAGAAGATCCCCTCACAATTTGATTTGATCTGGAGCATTTTTGAAAGGAAGAGTAGATTTAAAAAATTGCCAACTCAAGCTGTGCTAAATTTGTAGTCTCTTACCCAAAAATACTGAGTGCTGTGTTACAAGCAAAATGTGCTTTAACTATGTATTAGTTTAGGGGTGTTCACGCTCATACAACAAGGTTGTTTTAAGTTTTCCTTTTTCCTTCCTAATTTATTTCTATTGTTTTCCCACTATAATTGTTGGTTGCTGTATTATGGTAAAGGTAAAAAGAAATGGATTATCTTGGTTTTATTTTTTAATCACAAAAGGTGCCATTTTAACATGGGTGTGTAGACGTTTTAATTTCTATCCACTGTGTATGCATACAGAAACTTAAACATATTTTTTTCCCACTCAGACTTTGGTGTTGGTGGTATTTTGGTGGTATTGTTATCCAATTCTGAAGAGCACCCAATTTTTGATCCAGTGGAGTACTCCCTTTTGTGTCTAAATATATATATTAATGCTGAATGGTCTAACCTTACAGGCCTCCTTCTACAATATCTCCACCTACAGATCTATAACCTAATCCCCTGCTTTTTTATGCCACAAATGGCCTCAAAAGAAGGATCAATATCTAACCAGTATAATATTCCACTAGTGAAGACTGTGTGTGCTGAGAATTAAATCAGCCAGTTGTAACAACAGACACCTAGTGAAGCTCTTTGTACTGAGTGAAATCAGATAACATCCATGTCTATTGAGCAAATGCAAAACATTAGCAATAAAGATTTTGAATCCTATTTATTGCTATTACGTACATGCATCAGTGACCAGAGTACACACATATGTCTAAAGTAATGCTACTGCATGTGCATGTGCATGTGCGCACACATACGCGCACACACACACACACACACACACACACACACACACACACACACACACACACACACACACAAATACATCAACACCTGCAATGCAGTGTCTCTTTCATAACATAGTATCCCTGCACTGAAATATAAACTGTGGATTAATCTGAGATTTAAAATACAAAATACACATCAAGTAAACATTGAAACTAAAGAAATAACCTGCCCAAAAACACAATTTATCTTTATCCATTACGTTGCTGAATGTAGGTAAAGACAGATATAAAGTTATGGTACTAAAGTTACAATATGATTGTAGATAAATAGCAGTGGAGTCTAAAAATATGACTGAAAAAATTAGACAGATCCAAACATACTGAGCATAATAACATGATTACTCGGCAACATACACCACTGCTTCCACACAGCTGCCTCACAAAACTGGATTTTGTATCCACAAATTTGTATTCGGTACCCATCACTGAACAGTTAAAAGGGCAAAGCTTATTTGCACTTATTCACTGGTGAACTGTACCTAATCCACATATAAGTCAGTGGGGATTGGTAATATTTACATGTTCAGCATTCAGTAGCCACACACACTCTTTTTTATACAGCAGTTAAATTAACATTTCACTCTGAAAGGTCGTTGCTCCTCTCACTCTCTGCACTGTTTCTGCTTTTTATTTTTTCAGTGCCAAATATCAATCAGCATTCATGAGCTGTCTGAGAATTCCCCACATTGGAAAGAGACAACATTGCTATACTTTGTGGTGTGGATAACACACATTTGGTTAGTGCTCACTTGTGTATAATAGAAAAAAGAACAGTAAGCCATGGTGTGTAAAAATGTTGATGGATGGTCAGTTATGTGTGACATTGTGGTTTAAAATGTAAAATAAATGCAATGTATATGTTAGTGTCCTGCTGTGAAGGGGAGACCAGAGCAAGAGGAATTATGAGCAGGGACAAAACTGGAACTGACACTCCCACACTCCAAGCTACACATCTAACACATAGCAATCAATTTCATTCATAACACCTGCGTTTACTGTTTAAATTGATGATCTGCCCAAGTAATGTGCATAGTCTTGGTTTAAATTCCAGTTATGGATTTAGTGCCTTGGTTTGTAGTTGGAATGCCTGATATGCCTGTGGACTTTGTGAATGTTTCTGGTCACATGGTTACCCTTCTACCATATTTGCTTGATCATTAAAGACATTTGATTTCAACTGTTTTCTAATATTTATACTCTCACCATAGAGTTTTAATAGCTGAATTAAGCCATCAGCATAAGCAAGCAGGCAACAAAGTTTAAGGGGGCCACCACTGCTAACTTAGACACCTTGCTTGGTTCGCACCAGGTGTGACTGTTACAGCTTGGAACAGTTGGGGACCGACTGGTGGAAGCCATCAAAGATTGTTGGTGGAAGCCATCCTCTAATGACTACCAATTCAGTATAAAACACATATTCCTACCCTAATCACCTCTCTCAATAATTAGCTTGTCACGACTGGGGAAACTCCATAAACTAATTACAGCAGCATCTTAGACCTTCCGACTACCAAGTGTGCTCACCCAGCATTGACCATCACGGGCTATTGCACACAAAAAATATGCTGACCGAAGTTCAGAAAAGGGGAGGTACAGATGAGCTGGTCCTGGCTATCCATGCAGGAAAGAGGAAAAGAGACAATGAAACAACTGTGCATGTGGAAAACTTTATCAGTAATTGTCACAAATGACCAGGTAACACCTACAATCCTACAATAAACAGAGGTGTAACACTAATGAGCAGTGTCATTGAATCGCCAAATGTTCCCATGCATTTGAAGGTGGATGTTATGATTTTCTGGGGCAAATTAAATCAATGCTCCACCCTGCCATATGCTCTAGTGGACTCCAGGGCTGGTGAGAATTGAGGATTCTGTGTCCTACTGAGTCCCAAACCTGAAATGATTCATGCATTAGATGGAAATACTTTTGGTTGAATACATTACTAAAGTTATGAGGCCTGTTTCATAAAGCAAGCTGAACAAACTCTGAGTTGGAGAGTAAGTTTTAGTTGACAAAACCAAACAAATCCAACCCGGGATAAGTAAGGTTAATAGGTTTCATGACACTTAATCCAGAATCAAGGTTTACTCAGTGTGTGCATGCACATAAAAGCCAGATGTTTGCAGAACACAGCCAATGGCATTGAAGATGGGAAAACCGTCTGGGTTATGCTTGTAACTCTGTTCCCTGAAAAGGGAACTCCACGTTGCGTTTAGCATAACACTATAGGAGCGCCCTTCCTGTGCGACCGGCATCTGAAGCTTGTGTAAAGTCATGCCTATTTATAGGCCTGCCATGATCAAGTGACCTGGTAATTAAGCGCAAAATTAAGTGTGATATATATATATGGCACATGTGAACTGCGCCATGAGCCTCTATTATCTGATTATCTGAAGTGAAGACGCAATTAAAGGCCTACCCCGGTATGACAAAGCTACGCAAAGTCTTGTTCCCTTCTCAGGGAATAGGGTTACATGCGTAGTCCAGACGTTCCCTTTCAAAGGGAACTCCACGCTGCATTTAGCATAACACTACGAGAATACCCACTCTGTCCTACTGATAGTACGGCCGGTGCAAAATGACCCAAGCCCGAGGGTCATAGCAAGACAATCGAGCCCGGGGCATAATGATTATCCAGGCTGTAATATCGAATGAATATATGTGGCGTGTGCCCTGCGATGGATTGGTACCCAGTCCAAGCTGTACCCTTCCTTGTGCCCGATGCTCCCTGGAATAGGCTCCAGGTTTCCCATGACCCTGAGAAGGAAAAGCGTATAGTATAGAAGATGGATGGATGGATGGATGTGTGTGGCGTAGACCACCCTGCAGCAGCACACAAATCCCATAAGGATACCCCGTTGGACAAAGCCTTCAAGGAGGCAACACCCCTTGTGGAATGAGCCCTTATACCCAGAAGCACAGCAAGACCGAACACCTCATAAGCGATAGAGATGGCTTCCACTATCCTTTTAGAGATGCGCTGCTTTGACAAAACATTACTTCTACTATCTGCGCCAAGCTGACCAGCAGCTTCTCTGGCTTACACCACTGGACGTAAGTACAGAGAGCCCTTACTGGACACAGCAGCTGCATTCTCTCTTGTCCCAGTAACAGAGGAGGGCAGAAAGCCTTCAACACCACAAGCTGAGCAGTAGATGTAGGCACCTTATGAATATATTCTGACCTAGGATACAGGAAGGCTTTGGCTAATCCAGGGGTAAAGGCAAGGCAAGAAGGGGCAACTGAGAGAGCTTGTAGATCTACTACTTGCTTGAGAGATGTAAGGGCAGCAGAAGTGCTACCTTTAGAGTCAGAAGCTTCTCAGAGGCTGACTCTAAGGGATCAAGTGGGGCACCCGACAGTCCTTCCAGGACCACAGAAGGTCCCAGGAAGGTATGTGTGGCCTGCAGATGGGCCTCGTCCCTCTGACACCACGCATAAACCTCAAAGTTAGAGGATTTTCATAAACAAGGGTGTGGCTGGCCAAAATGGCAGCCACGTAAGCCCTGATTGTAGAAGGAGCCCACCCCACTGAGAAACGTCCTTGTAAGAACTCCAGGACTGTAGCTATTGCACAGTTCACTGGGTATAGCTGGCGTTCCTCACACCACAAGACAAAAAGCCGTCACTTGAGTGCCTACAATTTTCTCATGGATGCTGCTCTAAGGTTCAACATGGTCTCAACAACCTCAGTTGTGAGACCAGAATCTATGAGCTGGTGCCCCTCAGGGGCAAGACCCAAAGTTTACATAGTTCTGGCCAAGGGTCATAAATCAGCTCTCTGGCTTGATTCAGTAGATCCAATCTAAGGGATTGGAAGGAACCCACCCCGCTGAGAAACGTTCTTGTAAGACCTCCAGGACTGTTGCTATTGCGCAGTCCACTGGGTCTACAGTGGATCCCTGTGAACGGGAATCGCCCAAGGAGTGCCATCTAGCAGGGATATTATCTCTGAGAACCACATTCAAGCTGGCCAATAAGGTGCTACTAGCAGCAGACATAGACTGTCTTGTCGAACTCTTGCTAGAACTTGTGGGAGCAGAGCGATTAGGGAAAAGCATACAGATGTGACCTCGGCCACATGTGCACCATGGCATCCAGCCCTAATTGTGCGGG
>JAOUWY010000054.1:29185345-29197618 GCA_025728095.1 Prietella phreatophila | reverse complement strand
AATGAAGGATATGTTTGAATGACATCTCTTGTATAGCCCTTGAAAACAACAACTATATGATTGATTGATGTATTTAAAATGCCCTCTTGAGGTCTTGGTTTTGCACAGTTATGTGCTGACTACTGTGGTGAGCACACCTCTGAAGCTGGCGGCGAGGGTCGAGCTATAAACTGGACTCGGTAACCATTTTTTATGGTAGACTGAACCCATGGAGACACATTCGGCAGTAGTTTCCACAATGCCCGATGGTCTTTAAATGACGTTAACTATTCCACTATTCCATGTTAACTATTCTATTGGAGGGAAAGCATCAGATATTTGTTGCCCTGTGACAGCTCGCTGACCAGAGAACACCAAAAACGTGTGGACTGCCTTGGCTATGGGAGGCCCTACAGTAGCACTGGGGTCTACCTGCCCTATCAACCTCATGTCCCCTGATACGTCCCTCCACGGCCCCTCAGGACCACTCTTCTTTGCCTGCTTGGCCTTTATGACCATTCTCAGGTCAGGCCTAGTAGCAGACCGTGACTGTGGCCGCCCGGTTCCCATAGCTGTCTGCGGGGGTTGGCGGCCGCCATACTCGCTTTCGGGGTCTCCCTTGCGCTAGTGCTGGTGAGCTCGTGAGCTTGGGAAGCAACTGGCTTTTTTTAATGCCTCTGTATGTCGAGCTCACTCAGCAGGTCTGCTTGGTAGGCCTGCAACACTATCATTGTCTGAAGTGACGCACAAGCTAGACTACTAGCTTGTGCGTCACTTCAGACAATGATAGTGTTGCATAGGCTTGCCCACCAATGCGACAGTGGCTAAATACGGTGGTTTGGATGGCAAAGCTGGCCCCCCTAATTACCTGCCGTCGATGGAGAGAGGTAGCTCGCAAGCACCTCCTCCACCTTCAGCATAGCTAAATAGCCATGCCGTTCATTCCACACAAAGGCCGAATAATCCAACATCGTGGGGTTATAAATATGGCTTATGAATTGTGTTCCCCCAGAAGCCTGATATTTTGTCATGCACTTCTGGAAGAAAGGGGAGTTTTCTGCAGTGTGAGGAATTTATTTTCACTGGGGAGAAGAAAGCTCATCCAGCCTTAGTAATCACTTCAAGCAGCACTTTAAATCTCTCAGTTGTTAGCACATCCTTCTGGCTCCTCGGAGTCAGAGAGGAATTATTACTATTATTTTTGTGTGTGTTGTTTTTTGTTTGTTTTTTTTTTCCTTTTGGCTTTCCACAGTGAAAGGAGGCGTCATGACGCCATCTCTAAAATCCAGCGGACAGCTGCACCCAGAAGACAGAACGAGAGATAGAGCAGCGCTCTTCTGGATCCATAAAAGATTCCCTGGACCTGAGATGGCTAACAGCCTTGGCAGCGACCAGCCCAGATCCACGAAGCTCTGAAACCCAACTCACTTCAGCTTCCGAGAAGAGAGCAAGTCGTGAGCAGAGCTGCCTAATGTAGGTGTTACAATGCGCAGCCTACAAGGGTCCACATTAGACATTAGACACTTCACACAGAAAGTGTGCGATACGGGAGCAAGGAGTAACACACTTCCTGAATTCTCTCACTCATATTTTTCTTTCTCATTCATTCCTTTATTTTCTTCTCTTTTTTAAAGGGATAGAATAGTCCAGAACTTTTGAGAAAAGATAGAGAGGAAATTAAGCATCTTTTTGTTTCTTTAGACAAACAACCAATGTGCAGTCTCGCTTAAGATAATAAGGCTGACAACGTGGTTCACAGGTGCCATATATATATAGATCATGCAACGCACTTAACTGCCATGTCACCTGATCATGGTAGGTCTATAAATAGGCATAATTTTACACAAGCTTCAGATGCTGGTAACACGCAAGGGGTGCAAGGGGCACTCCTACGGTGTTATGCTAAACAGAACGTGGAGTTCCCTTTGAAAGGGAGCAGCAGGTGTGCATACTTCAGTTGAAGACCAAGAAATTACTTTGCAGTAATATGAGTAATTAAACCCACACTAACATAAAAAAGCAACACTCACAAAAGCTTGGGAAAGTTGCTGATTGTGTAAAAAAGTTTTATAGCCTCACAATAAGAATAAACAGATTGAAAACTTATAACCCCAACATATTTCATGTCATTTAATTTCAGATAAATGTAATTTTGGCTACCACTCAAAAAGAACCACAAAGCAATGCATACAGTTTGCTGTACAGTAAGAGTGTGGCTTTGGCATGTCAGATTTTTTAATGTGTGGCGCAAGAAGCCCTCATAGATAAACTATACCATCTGCCAAAAATACATATCTTGGAAAAGCCAACACAAACACTAAATGGTTAACTTTGATGCATCAGATTTATATCACTATGATCACAGCTGAATGGTCCAATTTGGGTTTGAGTTTTCTTACCCAGAATAAAACCTGTTCCGGAGCACGTTAGCAGTGGAGCGTAAGTTACCATGGCTATGAAATCTGCTAAAAACCAATCCACCTTGTTGAGACCGAAAAACCAGAGTTTGCTCAAACTTACTTGGATAGCCACAGAAACTGGCTTCGTGAAACAGGCCTCTGGGGCTTCGAATAGGCTCTAGTCATGTTTATATATACTGTTTCTGTTTCTGTGTTGTATATGCTTCCATTGAACCGCTAAGTATTTGCTACCCATGGCTAAGTCAGTTATTGATTGGACTAGTGGAAGGCTTATTAAAGGCGGCCTTCACAACACAATTTCTTCAGCATTAAAAGTCTCTGTGCATGCAACCACAACTAAGATCAATAAGTCAGTGAAGATCAACCTCAACAGCACTGGCCAGGTTTTTCATTGTTACTAAAAAGGACATTGAACTGAAACCCTGTATTGATTATCAGGGCATGCACAAAATGACCATCTTCATCTGCTGTGAGATGCCTGTCTTTTTACCAAGTTAGATTGATTAACACCATCTTGTGAGGATTTATGAACGGAAGAGTAAGAATGTGGTCTTTAAATACATCTAGTGGTTACTTCAAATATTTCTGTTTGGTCCAACTGTCTTGCAGGCCTTTGTCAATGCTAATATACATGTAAAAGACATGTAAATCGTTCAGTCTACACCTGTATATAAGGATAATGTTTTTTCTAACTAAACATAATTCAAACCAAACTGTTCACCTGTTGATAGAGATGTATTAAATCTCAAATTTCTTCAATTTAACATTGTAATGGAGTCTGATATGATGTACAGAAAAACAAGTAAATAATTTTCTACGGTTTGGATACTTATGCCACAGGTATTTTCAATTTTAGCTCTATTGCAGCTCCCCTTACTGCATTAACTTGTGGAGCTTCTACTTGCAATAAATGGAGGCTCAAGAAGCTTTTGAAATAATTACGATAATTAAGTGTTTTACCTCAGAGTCTATATTAGTCCATCCAGAGCCTGCTCTAACATTTATGTTGAAGTAGACATGACTTTTTTTCCTCATCTTTCTTCGTCTGCTTTTTTCTCTCACAAACTGTCACCTACCAAACAAAACTGAGGGGCTAAGTGCACTTAGGGGCTAGTTAACAATTGGCTATAGAAGCCTGGAGCCACTGGATTTAGGGAGTAGTTTACCCATTGCAAGTAATCATAACAACCAGCAATACCTGAGGAAGGCCAAGAGACTAAATCCAAATCAGGCCAAGTGGGCATGATATTTCAATCAAGTTAACTTTTTGGTTACACATCAGGCTGGTGCTTTGTCTAATCAGTTTGATTTCTCAGGCTTTGAACCAGTCCCAGACAATGTGATTCCCAACAAGTGGATTGTGGGGCAAGCTTCATTAATTCTAGAGGTGAGTACTTACAGATCCAAGAGGTGGCTTGAAGGGGTTCCTGGTTTACCAGTGGATGTCAGGAAAGAGTTATTACTGTAGGGACACCAGTTTAAGTGGCCTCAAATAAGAAAAGACATTGAAAGATACAGTATGTTTATACTTATATTATTCATGCCTCACAAAAGTATTTTAACTAGGCATCGGCAAGACTGCTACACCTGTTTTCTATCTGGTTTAGACCCTGGTCACGTGTCAATGAACTTCAAAACAGCTTTCCCGGCATCCATTAATTTTACAGTTATTCTGGTAATAGTGGATTTATCTAAATCAGCCCATTATATGGCTCTACCCTCAGAACAGCAAATGGCAAAAGTATTTTTAAGGGGAGATTATTATGCATTATTTTGGGGGTGTCCATGAGTATTTTCACAGATAGGGAGCCAAGTTCACTATGGGGTTGTGGAAAGCATTCTTGTCCCTTTTCAACTCATCCTCTAGACACCAAAGAAAAAGACTTCACCAAGAGCTAGAGAAGTACTTGATTTATATAGTGCCTAATAAGCCTTGAATTAAGATGTTAATTTCAGTAGTAGAAGTTCAAAATCAGTTGATTAACCCCTCTACCAGAATGTTACCCTTTGCCATATGGTATGGTTTTACCCTTCACTTCTTCTGTCAGCCCCAAGTTGTAGTCCAGTTTGTTCTATTAATGTTTCTGTAGACTGAGGTGAAAGATTACTCTCTCTGTGTTGTTTTGAATGCTACTGTGTGTTTTTGAAGTGTAGTCAATCATTATTACATTTTACTGAGCAAATACTGTGAACTGTCTAGTAAATACCATGCAAGTAGCATGAAAGGAGTTGAATAGGGTTAAATTATAGCTGGCATGACGTTACAATAGATAGTATTCTTGCCTCACAGCAAGAGAGTCCTGGGTTAAATTCTGAGCTATGGTTATTGTCTGTGCTGAGTTTCTCATGTTCTCCCTGTGTTTGCATGGGTTTCCTTTTTGGTATTTCTGTTTCTTTCCATTTCCCAAAAACATAAATACAGGTGAATGGGCTACTTTAAATTGCCCCAGGTTTGACTGAATGAATGAACGCATGCGATTGTACTGAAGATGAATGATAAATGAATGACATTACAGTACATAAATAAGCAATATAATGATGAAACACTGGCTAAACAAAATCACAGCTATTTTTGCTCAAACAACACTAGTCTGTCCTTAAAGCTCACATGGTGGCTTAGTGGTTAAGCCACCGTACCTTCTGCACCTCTGGGGTTGGGGGTGGATTCCCACCTCCGCCCTGTGTGTGCGGAGCTTGCATGTTCTCTCCATTTTCCGTTTCCTCCCCAGTTCAAAGACATGCACCATAGACTGATTTGCATTTCCAAATGGTCCATAATGTGTGAATGGGTATGTGAGTGTGTGTGCGATTGTGCCCTGCAATGTGTTGGCACCCCATCCAGGGCATCCCACACCTCATGCCCTGAGTTACCTGGGATAGGCTCCAGGCTCCACATGACCCTGTGTATAATAAGTGGTACAAAACAGATGGATGAATGGATATCCATGGACTGCTGATAATCCTGAAATAATATATCTATCTGTGCTATGGGTGTCGGGTTTGTATCTATACGTCATGCACCAGCTGATGACTTCCGTCATCATCAAATGTTAAACACAGACATTCCACAATGTCAGCCACAAGACAAAACTCGCTACACAATTATTGGCAGGTGCTGCAGCCAATCAAGATAGAGAGCATGATAGAAAAAGGAGTGAGACAGTGTACAGTGGAGGAACAAAAACATTACAAAATCTTCCATGAGTAGCTTGCTGTAGCACTGTTCTACTAGATAATATAAAATTAATTAAATAAATAAATGAAACTAATTAACCTTCATCATAAAATAGCATTGTGTGTGATTGCTGCAGTAACCACAGAGAATAAACAGGAGACATATGGTGGGGAATTGACCATGCATGTTAAATAGTTAGGTGATAATTACTTTGCACACTTTCAACACGTGTGTTTATTGTAGCTACAGTATGCAATAAGCTCAAAGGTTCAGACCCATTTATTTAGTCGCCTATTGAAAAGTCCCTATGTAACAAACTCATGTTCTGGTGTTACATTGTCACATCTTGCCACTCGGAATGTTACACTGTATCAAGGCATGTGAGCCATGTGTGATGTTCTGCAGATGCACTTTTCACATAAAAATATTACACAACATAACTGACAAGAACAGCAAACACTATAATTTCAGTCAACACAATTCAAGTCAGGTAATAGGAACTGCTATAAACAGGATTATCAAACCGCATTGCTCCAATGAATGAGAGGCTCTTTCTTGTCAGAGACTAAAGCAGACATGACATACCCCAGGGAATAGTACATATCTGACCAGGACCTTTCACTTGCTATCCAATTAAGAGAAAAGAGGTTGTGCACTATTTTTATTTTCTTCTGAAACCCTCATTTGACTTACCAACCCAAAACTGAAGCATTATATATAGAAGCACCTATATTTTATCTTCTTTGTATATTTTATAATTCTTATATTTTTGTAATCACTCAGTTTGTCTTTTAAATTTTTACCAAGCAAAAAAAAATCTTTGACTTGGTCATCAATCTCCAACTTCCCCAATAATTGCAGAAACCACGTGGCTCAATCTTGAGCACTGCACATTTGATATACATACCATCCAATTCACACGACATACTTCTTTTTAATTTGAATATGTAGCCAGTAGGGTGTCATGACACTTTGGCATAGGTCTGTTGTAGTAATAACTGATGATATAAAAAGGTTAGTGAGGCGAACTCCATTTCCCAGAATGCAACATGGCCTACAAATTTAGCTTACACAGAATACCACACCCAGCCACATCACACATTGGGTATGTCTCAACCAGCTCCTTATTTCAGTAGGTTGTGAATCGGTATATTGTGTACACAAGCTCGGGCAATGGTAAGGACCCTGACTCAAAACACACTGATAACTGAATTTCTGGTGACATAACTATGAAACATGACTATAAAATGTCACCAAAAATGAAAAACATAAAAATATTTTTCATACAAAAGGTTTATGTCATTGTGGCCTCTGTGGTTGAGACAGGCAGAACACAGACACTCAGCAGGCAGAGGTGATAAAAAAAGAGGGTTTATTTAAGTTTATGTGCAAAGGTGGAGGTAAAGGTGATTGGAGTGTGTGTGTGTGGATAACTGTCTTCTCGGAGTCGGGAGCAAGATACGGGTTGGAACGGCCATGAGGCTGGACCCAGGAGACTTGGCAGAGGTGGAGGATCTCGCAATGCAGCCAGGGAGTTTCTCTCCTGTACGCAGCATCATCGTTGTCATCCGCGCCTGTAATCAACAGAGAAAGAGAGTGACAAATCAGTGCCCATGTTTAGAGAGAAAGAACTCACCATGCCGCGTTTGCTGTGCCCTTTTATATCTGCTGCTCTTCTGCCAGACGATGAGAAGAAGCCACTCCAATCACCTGCAGATAGCCGTGTGTGTTTCTGCCACCCCACCTCACAGCCATGTGCGCTCTTGCTGTTCAAAACAAACAGGGTGCTGAAATGGTGCTGTATGTTCAGCACCCTACCGGCAGCTGAACAAGGAGAGTGATGTGTGTTGTGTGTGTGGGCTGCAGGCCTCTCCCGGGCTCCAAGCCTACTGCCAGTGCAAGTTGGGCCCAGAGGGCATACCTTCTTGTTAGGTCATCAGCATTTCCGTGCTGAGCCCCCGCTAAGTGCTGAACCTGGAACGAGAAGTCCTGCATTGAGAGGAACCAGTGGGTCACCCTAGTGTTGGTGACCAGGGTGAAGTGCCGACCTGCCAGGTAGTATCGTAGGTCTTCTATGGCCCACTTTATTGAAAGAGCATCTCGTTCCACTATGGCATATTTCCGTTCGGCGGGGGTTAGCTTCCTGCTGACGTTCAAGACTGGGTGCTCCTCACCGTTGAAGGTTTTGGACAGGCTTGGGCCGGGGGTTCCATCCAGCTTCTTTTCTTGTGGTTTCAGCAGTCCCCAGCTGATGCAATACCCCAGTTACTGTGCTTCCGTCAGCCCCAGATAGCATTTCTTCAGGTTGGCCATCAACCTGGCCTGCCGAAGGCTTCCGAGGACTTCCCCGAGGTAAAAGAGGTGGTGCGCCCAGGTGGAGGAGAGAATGACAACATCGTCCAAGTAGGCGGCCACGAACTGGTGGTGGAGCATCAGGAAGATATCAATTCGGCGCTGGAAAGTCAGAGGCGCTCCGTGGAGGCTTGAAGGGGAGAACCCAGTACTGCCAGTGACTGCTGGTGGTGCTGAAGGCAGCTGTGGCCTTTGCATCTGGCACCAGGTGACTTGCCAGTAGCCCTTCATCAGGTCCAGGGTGGAGATGAATGGGTCTTTAGTAGCTTGTTAGATCATAGGCAAGCAAGTGGAATAAAAAAATCATTAAACACTTAAAAATCGTTAGACTCAAACATACCGTACATAGAATATCAAATAAAGTTAAAATCTCTAATGTAATTAATCATTTGAGAGCTATAACAACAATAACAAGCTACTTACATTTGCAGATGAAAGTTGTCTGAGAGTTCGTCCTCCATTTTTTTTTCGAGCTGAGAGGCTATAGAAAACATGAGTTCATTTCCAGTAAGGGAACATATTGAGCATCAATGCTCAATAATAAGTAATAACTCTGATATTTTTATTCCGATAGTTTGTGACACTAATGTATAATTTAGATCAGCTTAGTTATTAATCAGACTGGTATAACTGGTAAAATTTTATATAATTGTAGAAATGGGCTTCTGCAAATACCTGCCCTTTGGTCATACTATTTTGTATATGCAATCACCACTCCCAAAGTAACTTTCAGACTGAGTAATTTGTAATTAGTGCAAAATTAATAGATTTGCATAATCACTACTCTATGTTTTACACCTTAAGATAGAAATAAGCCAAATTGGATATTCAAAGGAGTAAGACACTCTATTTTGCTCATGTTCATATCATTGTGCACATTTTTGCTGTAGTTATGAAGTTTGCCATTGCCTGTAAATTAATGAAACTTTAGTAAGAGTAGAAAGATAAGGAAAGTTGCAAATGCAAACATAATTCAGATGTGTAAGTGTAAATGTATTGCAAATTTGAGGAATAAGCGGTTGAGGATGGATGGATGGATGGATAAGACACTGTTCCTGTTCTTGTTCAGTTACTATTTTTGTGGTCAGCAGTGAACACACCTGTGCTGACTGGGCAACACTGGGTGTGACATCTGAAATCTGGTATTATAGTCGGATTTTACAATGCACTTTGGTCCAAAATTTCATTTACCATATTTTGAGACCAGGCCACAGCTAAATTTAATTTACCATATTTTTGAGACCAGACCACAGTGGGAATCGAACCCCTGACCCTGGAGGTGTGAGGCGAACATGCTAATGTAGTGATTACTGATCAGTAACCTAGAATTCACACTGGATGTGTCACCTGCAAGGCAAAGCAGTTCATATTTTGTCAGGCAGCTAATGCACAAATATAGTCATAACAGTGAAAAATTGGAGATGGATGCTGAAGTTGGCCAGTTGTAATTAGAAGAGTTCAATAAAATGTGACATTAGACAGTGGAAAAGTGAACAAAGAGCATATTTTCTGGTTATCCATGAGAATCACTACTGTACAAGCAGTTTGCTGTTTTGCTCTTCCAAGGTGACTTGACCTTAAATGTGCTTAAGAATCCAACAGTAAAATGACTGAAAAGAAATATAGTAGCAGGCACAAAAATGAAAAAGAAACTCTCCTAAAAGAACAGAGTGAACAACTGCGGGTTAAAAAGATGGTTTGAACAGGCTCTCAAGTGGCACAATAAAAAAAGCATTTGTCTGATCATTGCAAGGTCATAATTCAAATGAGGAACTGGTGCAGATAATGATTTTTTCTGAGTTATGCTGCTCTGTGACACAATAAGAGCAGCACTTTGAGAAGATGCAGTTAGCTTAGTGTGCCGGAGGAAGCCTGTTAACCCTCCCAAGATAGTAGATGTCATATGATTTGGGAAAACTGGCTGGTGGTTGGGAATTGGTAGGTGACCAAATTCTGGGTGAAAATGGGGGGAAAAAAATGGTTGAAACATGCATGCATAGATGCCCCTGATCACCTTAATCCATCACTGTTTGATACTCACACTTTGAACAGATACAAGGGTAAAACTGGATTTATTTCTTACATCAAGTGAAGGTTTACAAATATTCTATTATTTACAATCCACTCATGTGGACTTGGACCCCAGTTCAAAATATATAAGTTATGTAATCCAACTGCAAATGACATACAATGGACACTCACAAAGCAGTTTTACAGAAATATATAAATTCAGCATATATTACTTAAATGTATACATTTAAGCAAGCCACAGTTTTTCCAGTGGCAAGGAAAAACATCTGGGTTACACCCTTTCCCTGAGAAGGGAACAAGACGTTGCTTCAGCTTCACGCTGTGGGAAGCGCCCTCACGTCCGATCAGTATCTTAAGTCTGTGTAAAATCAGGGCTATTTATAGGCCTGCTGTGGTCAGGTGACCTGGTATTTCGCACATCACATGACTATACAACAGCACCTATAAACCATGTCATTAGCCTCCATTATCTGAGCTACACAACATCTTGTTCCCTTCAAGGAACAGTGTTACATGCATAACCTAGACCAGAGGTAGGCAATCTTATCTGGAAAGATCCAGTGTCGGTGCAGGTTTTCATTCCATGCAGAAGCCACACGTGAATCTATTGAAAGCCAAGATCATCTGATTAAACAGATGGAATCAGGTGTCCCTCCTGCTTGGTTGGAATGAAAACCTGCACCCACATTGGCCCTTTCTGGATAAGATTGCTTACTCCTGATCTAGACATTCCCTTTCAAAGGGAAAGCAACTGTGCATGAGCTTCATGCTTTGGGAAGGAGTACACCCACTACATCATACTGAGGGTATGGTCTGTCAAAGAGGCTCCATCAAAAGGGACGTGGCTGGCCAAAATGGCATCCACATAGACCCTAATTGTAGAAAGAGCCAACCTTGCTGAGAAACATTTCTGTAAGAACTCCAGGACTGTAGCCATTGCACAGTTTACTGTGTCTCACTGACATTCCTACCATTTAACATGGTCTCTACAACCTTGGTTGAGAGACCGGTATCTATGAGCTGGTGCCCCTGAGGGGTCAGACTCACAGTTTCCATAGTTCTGGCCGAAGATGATAAATCAGCCCTCTGGCTTGAGACAATAAATCCCTGTGAACAAGAATCTCCCAGGGAGTGCTGTCCAGCAGAGATATTATCTCTGAGAACCACATACGAGCTGACCAATAAGTCCAGACTGTAATACCGAATGATTGTGTGCAGCATAAACCGCCCGGCCACAGCACATACATCCTGTAATGCGCTTTTTTGTTTTTTATTTTTAATAAATTTTTAAAGATTTCAAACAAACGTCTTTCATGTTGTCATTATGGGGTATTGTTTGTAGAATTTTGAGGAAAATAATGAATTTAATACATTTTGGAATAAGGCTGTAACATAACAAAATGTGGGAAAAGTGAAGCGCTGTGAATACTTTCCGGATGCACTGTAACATGGTCTCTACAACTTTCGTTGAGAGACCAGAATCTATGAGCTGGTGCCCCTAAGCGTTCAGTAGTTCCAGCCACGGGTGATAAATCAACTCTCTCAATCCCTCCAAACAGGAATCTCCCAGGGAGTGCCACCCACCAGATATATTATCTCTGAGAAACAAATTTGAGCTGGCCAATCTGGTGCTACTAGCAGCAGATATAGCATGATCTTGATGAACTCTTGCTAGAGCCTGTGGGAGCAGAGCAATCGGGGGAAAGGAGTACAGATGTGACCTCGGCCTTGCATGTACCATGGCATCCAGCTCTGACATTTAGGAGTTTCTTGGTGTAAGAGGAGTGAGGGCGAACCACAGCGAGCAGCGTGTTGTCTCCTCAGAGGCATGCACGTCCACTTCCGCTCAGTCGACCTTCCGCCATATGGACTCACCCATTTGTGGATGCAGATTCCAATCCCCGGGCCTCAGTCCCTGCCTCAACAGGAAGTCTGACCCCACATTCCAGTTGCCTGGAATGTATATTGCACTCATTGGCAAAACTTCCCCACTGCCAGAGAAGAATTAGTTGAGCCTGCCTGAACAGGGGGCATGAAGTGTAATCTTCTCTGGTGGTTGATATGAGACCACCAGTGTATTGTCTAACACATGGTGAGCTCTCAACTGAGTAGAAGAAATTCGGTGCTAGGAGTACGGCCCACATGTTTAGGCGATTTATATACCACAATAGATGAGGGCTACTCCAGAGACCGTGAGGGAGGCGTCTGACATTACCATCTTGCAATAAGAGACACCCTAAGAGAACAGGAGATAAAAGCACCTGTAATCTCACCTGATACTGCTACCGTAATCCTCAGAGAACAGGAGACACACGC
>JAOUWY010000054.1:29074397-29086772 GCA_025728095.1 Prietella phreatophila | reverse complement strand
CCATTGGTGTGTGAGTGGGTGAATGAGACACAATGTAAAGCGCTTTGGATAAAAGCGCTATATAAGTGCACATTTACATGAATTATTTTTAATATATTCAATTCTGAGACACTTTCAAGTTGTATAATATATAACGTAGTTTTGAGTAAGTAAGGAATATTCAATCATGCTTGCATTTCATTATTTTACATTTTAATTTCCAATAGATTTTTAAAAGCTTGTAGCAACGTAGTACAAGATTCCATTTATATTCCAGGTGTTTATCTCCATTTGTAGATCGTAGACAAAGCCCTAGAAGAGCCAAAATACAGCTCACTCTATGCTCAGCTATGTCTGCGTTTGGCAGAGGATGCACCAAACTTTGATGGCCCAGGATCTGACATTCAAACCCCACCAAAACAGAGTACAGTAAGTTTGCAGTACAGTGCACAGTTTAGTTGATTTTATTTGTGTGTGTATATAATATAAAAATAACTGTTTTGTGACTAACTCCTGATATGCTATATTATGCTTTATAGACTTTCAGAAGACTTCTGATTAGCAAACTTCAAGATGAATTTGAGAACCGCACCAAAAATGTTGAAAGTGAGTGTTGCCAATTACCCCCTTTTTTGTTTTTGGATATGAATTGGAGGTTGTTGCTGAACATGTGCACTTCAATCTCCTTCTTGTAGTTTATGACAAAAAAGACAGCCCTCTCACTTCAGAAGAAGAAGAGCAGCGTGGCATTGCCAAGCTCAAGATGCTTGGTAACATTAAATTCATTGGGGAACTTGGCAAACTTGATCTCATCCATGAATCTATCCTTCATAAGTGCATCAAAACAGTAAGTAGTATGTACTACATTTTGGTTTTTCTCCATATTTTATGGTATGAGTTTATTTAAAGGGATAGTTCATCCAAAAATGAAATTCTGTTCTCAATTACTCACCCTTTTGTTCATCTTTGGAACACACATTTTATGAAACCTGGGAGATTTCTATGTCACTCCATTTTCAGTCTAGTAACCAAAACTTTCAGGTTCCAAAATCAGCGGACATCTTTGTTACAAAGATTGTTGTATGTGTAAAATGTCCCTCTTCCTCTGCGTTACACAGTGCAGTGCTCGTGGATTCTGCGAGTCACAAGAACAATCTTTGTACCAAAGATGTTTGCAGATTTCGGCATAGAGTACTTGCATTTTTTTTGGGGTCTGCTATCGCCAACATTTCTTTCCCTGCTCTCGTGTCAACACAACATGCATGCATCGTTGTTCTCTCATGAATGCGCATCGGAGATCTATGGGGAAGTGAAAATGTTCTGTTTATAAAGACGTGTTACGACCCAGGCGAGGTTGAGCCGCACAGAGTAACCAACTTGTGGTTCAAACGGGAAGATCTCTTAATAAGGGAGGCCAAGAGCGACAGACATACAGAGAGAGAGAGAGAGAGACTAACTGGTCATGAGACACCGGTAGATTCATCTCTGGAATTGGATGGATCTTTACCTCATGTGGTACTTCACAGATTTTATCAAGTTCCTTACAGGGCTCCTTTCAAGATGGAAAGGATGCAGATGAATCAACGTCAGCTAATTTCTTCTGTTGAGCATGTATTAACACACAAACGGAGAACACAGATGAGTGCTCCTCACCAGGCTGAGAATTATCACACGCAGGTTCTGAAACTAATTCAGGTTAAGGAGAACTTTATTTCCAGAAACATGATTTTCCAAAATGACTGAAACACCACTAACTGGCGAAGCTGGACGAACAGCCACCTTCACAAGACCTGAGAAATCCTGTTTCCAAATATACCGTATACAGAGGCACACAAATTACAGCCAGTTCAATGCCTTGGATTAAAACATCACTGCAACACAAAAGACTGAGCAGCAGCAGTGTGTCTCAGTACGCATACAGGCTTCCTCAGCAGGACTTAAGGACACGCATCCTGAATATACAAAAGATTCAAATACTGGCTCAGTTGGACAAAGGCTTCCAGACGTGCTCTGTAAAGCTGCGGATACGTTAACCTTGTCAATGTTGTCTTGCTTGCTTTTGCTGTAATTCTGGGCAATTTGTGGTGATATTACCTGGCTCATGACAATAAAAACAGCCATGAGACCCAGCTGAGGGGTTTTGGTCACAGGGTTTGACGAACGAACTGACACATCTTTCCGAGATGAAGGAGGACTGATCACAACTTTATGGGTCAACACAAACTCATTTGTGAAAATGGCAGCTTCTCTCTTCAGCGTCCAGCTCCCAAATTCGCAGTAGCTGCATCTGGTACTCTTGCCACTTAATCTCCAACTTGAGCTCTTCGCACTAGTTAAAAGGTTTCATTAAAAATTGTCATCATTTGTGTTCCAAAGATGAATGAAAATATGGGTTTGGATCGACATGATGGGTGAGTGATGATAAAATTTTCATTTTTGTGTGAATCATCTTTTATGTCATGTACACTTTAATTCCCTTAAGCTTTTGGAAAAGAAGAAGAGGATCCAACTTAAGGATATGGGGGAGGATCTGGAGTGCCTCTGTCAGATAATGAGAACTGTGGGTCCTAGACTTGATCATGAAAAAGCCAAGGTAAATGCGCTAGGTTTAAGGAATATTGGTAACATCACACAGATTTATGGTAATCATGAACAAATTTTAATAAACCCGCAGTCTTTGATGGATCAGTACTTTGGTCGCATGCGATCCTTAATGAACAACAAGGACATGCCAGCCAGGATTCGTTTCCTATTGCAAGACACGCTGGAGCTACGGGAGAACAATTGGGTTCCTCGCAAAGCCTTTATTGACAATGGACCAAAGACGATTAATCAGATTCATCAGGAGGCAGTGAAGGTGAATTACTGTTTTGTCTCCTAATCTTTTGTTTTAAGAAACTCGCCAAGTCTTTTCATTTTTTCTTTTCACATTGCTGCAAGTAATTAAACTTCATCCTTTCTCCAGGAAATGGGTGTCTTCATTCCACCCATGAGCCATGGATTTAGAATGGACTTCTTTCTGGAAGGGCCCTTCATGCCATTCAAGATGAAATTGGACAGAGAAACTCTGGGAGGATTGGCTGACATGTTTGGACAAATGCCAGGTGAGATTAGCATTAACTGAACATAAATGTACTTTATTGTTATGGAACACCTTTTTGTTAGTTTTCATCATTCATCTATTTAATGAATTTGGACAGGCAGTGGAATAGGAACTGGACCAGGAGTAATCCAGGACAGATTCTCGCCAACACTGGGACGTCACCGCACAAACCCGCTTTTCAATGGCCACATGGCTTTTGCACAGCCATCTCAGTTTGACTTGGCTATTAACCCCTTTATGAAGTCTAACCAGGTATTTCCGTGGGGTACAGTGGCACAATTCAGTGTTTTTATTACATTGGTGTTAACCAGCTAATATTGCAACTTGTGTGTGTATGTATATTTTATGTATATGTAAACTTCTCTAGAAATATTTAAGTGAGCCCCTTTTATTTTTACCCATCCTTAGGGACAGAATCAGCATTTTCAGATCCATTCCACCCAGCAGCAAGTTCAGTCCAAGGACATGCACCCACGTTTCAAGAAGGGGCAGCTCAATGCAGATGAGGTAAACCACAAAGAGAAAACGATCTATCCTTGCTTCATGCACCCAGTGATTATAAAAAGACGCGTTATTCTGAGGGTTTTGCTAGATGTCAGCTTTTCTACCTTTTCTCCTCTCTATACTTTCTTCCCCTGTTCTCTGAAGCTGACAACTGGTCCATTGACTGTGATTATGAAATATGAGGGTGCAAATTTCTAACATATTTGTGAACAGAGTGAACATTTAGAACCAACCCGGTTTAACCATCTTTAATATGTCCTGTAGATTAGTCTGAGACCAGCTCAGTCATTCATGTTGAATAAGAACCAGGTATCAAAGCTTCAGCCTCAGATTCCCACCATGATGCCGCTCAGTGCTCAGACACCACCACTTGGACAGGTTTCACATTTCTAAATGTTTTGCGTTAAAGGATTTATATGGTTTGAGTAGATATGTCTTTTTGGAATCCTAATTATTTCACTTACTTTGTTTTGTATGTTTGTATCTGCACTGAAGCCTCCACAGCTTGGTCTGAAAACGAATCCTCCTTTGATCCAAGAAAAACCTCAGAAGATCAGTAAGAAACCTGCCCCAACCAAGGAGGAATTGCTCAAAATGACAGTATGGGGTTTTCTTTTTTTGTTTTTTTTTAAGGTTCTATAATATGCTTTTCTTGTGTATACATGTACACATTTTCTTATTAAATATGTTAACGTTGCTCCACTTGTGGTAAAATCACACCCGAGTCTGATGTGTGCCCTTAGGAAACCTTGATAGCGGAGTACCTGAAAAGTAAGAATGTGGAGGATGCAGTAAATTGTGTGAGAGAGATGAAGGCTCCTAGACATTTCCTGCCAGAATTGTTGAGTAAGATTATTCTGTGTTCTCTGGAGTGGTCTGATGAGGATAAGGAGCATGTTGGCACTCTGATTCATGCCCTGCGCACAGAAGGACTTGTCACAGGAGAAAATTTCATGCAGGTAAAATTTCATAAGTTCTGAATAGCTGAATAAGATGCCCCAAATATTTTAGAGAGATTTGTAGTAATGTATTTTACACTGTTGTGTACATATTGTATGCCATTTTATTTTCGCCCCCAGGCTCTGATGAATGTGCTGGATCAGTGTCCTAAGATTGAGACAGACATCCCCTTGGTGAAGTCTTACCTGGCTCAGTTTGCGGCACGTGCTGTCATTGCTGAGCTAGTCAGCATTGCAGAGTTGGCCCACCCTCTTGAAAATGGCACCCATTTCCCCCTTTTCTTGCTGTGCTTACAGCAAGCGTCCAAACTGAAGGACCGTGATTGGCTCACTGAGCACTTCCAGCAGAGCAAGGTTAACATGCAGAAGATGCTCCCAGGTGTGCATTGTCCCTTTAGCATGCCCAATGTTTAACATAAATGCATTTTGTTTTATTTGTTATCTTAGGAAAAAAACAGTTCCTCTTTGATGTCAAATAAATCAGTTAAAAAAAAAAAGAATAAATAAATGAATTTTTTTGATGCAAAGATTCTGTGTCGTTTGTTTTCTTAGAAATTGATCAGAATAAGGACCGTATGGTAGAGATTCTCGAAGGGAAGGGCCTGAGCTTTCTCTTTCCCCTGATGAAACTAGAAAAAGAGCTCCTGAAGCAGATCAAGGCAGACCCTGCTCCCCAAAGCATTTACAAATGGATCAAGGACAACATTTCACCAAAACTTCATATAGACAAGGGCTTCATTAACATTCTCATGACCAGGTACGGAGACCAAAAGATTATTACGATTGTAGTATGAAAAATTAGTCCACATTATGTCTCCACAATGTTGCAAGCACTACCATGGTAGTGTCTGATCATGCTTTTGTGCTTCAGTTTCCTGCAGTACATCTCAGCTGAGCTGTCCCTGTCTGAGGGTGATGACCACCTGGGTGCACCCACAAAAGAACAACTGGAGCAAGAAAAGCAGCTGCTTCTATCCTTCAAGCCGGTTATGCAGAAGTTCCTCCACGACCACACTGACCTGCAAGTAAGTGCCCTGTATGCTCTACAGGTGCACTGCAACACGCATGCTTTTCCTAAAGGTAAGCCACTTGCAATTGCTACTTCTGTAATTTTAGCAGCTTCATGTGAGGATTCAGAAACAGAAATCTGTGCTCTTTCCTGACTTCTATTTAGGCATGTTGCTTCGTTACTTTGTTCACTTCTATGACATGGAGATAATTGAAGAAGATGCCTTCCTTGCTTGGAAAGAAGATATTACCCAAGAGTTCCCTGGAAAAGGGAAAGCCTTATTCCAGGTAGTTGTTGTCTAAAGCATGGTCAAGCTATTACCAGAGGAGGATGGCTAAGAAGTATAGTTTGAGAGGGATTTTAACTCTCACACCTCTCCTTTTATTCTCCTATTTTTGTGTCCTGAACAATGTTGAGTTGTAACTAAACTCTGGCAGAAAGTTGTGACTAGAATTGCAGGAACATTGGACACCATTTTTTTTATGTCCAGACATGACATACAAGACAAGTGACTACAGTTTGGCTGCTGGCTATAAGAGTAGCCAATAGAGTTAGTCATTTAAGTCAAACACAAATGCATCTCTCTCTCTCATAACCTCTTTCTCATATATGCATAATGCCACAATTTGTATATGAAGCCATTTCTTTTCTTTTTCTTTCTTTTTTTTCTCTCCCCCTTTCTTTCTCCTGTCTAGGTGAATCAGTGGCTGACATGGCTGGAGACTGCTGAGGAAGAGGAGTCGGAGGAGGAGGCTGATTGAATGGAAAAATCACACAATCCACTAGACCCTGCCGGTTACTGCTGCAACAGCACATGCTTTTCACCACAATACATTCTGCTCTGCTGCTAAAGCCAGTGAACATATTGAAAGGTTGTATTATTGTAATCAAAATCTTGACTTGTAGTGTAATGAGTCTTTATTGGTTTACTTTAATATTGATCAATTTGATTTACTGGTAAAACTTGCATATAGGGGCTTGCTTGATTGATTTTAGTCCTAGTTTTGTTAGCACAACAACAAATGCCTGTGTGATTTGGTTTAAATCATTTTAGCATGTCTACGTTTTGAACAAATTTGGTGGTTGAATCTAGATGTCTGCTTCTAAGGAGCACAAAAATAAGACCATGTGACTTGTCTATCATTTAACATGCATGTCCTTGAAACTCTAATCAGAGATTTTTGTTTCTACAACCTGTCGGTAGTTGTCCATTTCTACCTCGTTTAGAATATCATGTACAACACACTACTTGTTTCCAGAATTTGCAGCACAGCTTTAATGTTTATGAATACTGTTGATAGTTAGGAAGAAAGGAAAAAATCTAAATGGTGACTGCTTATGTCCTTGTTCTGCTGCATTTATGTGTTGACCAGCATTTTACTGTGTGATGGAAGATGAGTAATCCCTTTGTCAGGTGTAGTGTTGCAATAGCAAATGTTCTGCAGTATTATTGCAATGGTAGATGCAGTACCCTGTTATTGCCTTGGATATAAATTCTACTAAAAACAAAAATCCAACAAAGTGGATATTTTAACTGTTTAAAAACAATTAAATAAATATTAATGAATAGATAACTCCTCATTCTGCGTTTTATATTTGGAATAAGTGAAAGGCTTTTGCCCTT
Source organism: Prietella phreatophila (assembly GCA_025728095.1). Classification (NCBI taxonomy): domain Eukaryota; kingdom Metazoa; phylum Chordata; class Actinopteri; order Siluriformes; family Ictaluridae; genus Prietella; species Prietella phreatophila. The sequence goes on along the minus strand of JAOUWY010000054.1, from coordinate 29,079,594 downwards.
GTCAATATGTAATGCACAGGAAAACTGTTACTGACAAGTGTTTGAAATTTATTTGACTCATTTCACACCATTATTTTCTCTGAGGTGTTTGTGTCCGTGTATGTAAGAATATATATATAACTCATGGTCGTGTCATGGTAAGGTTTTTAGTGCTCTGTATGCTACTCTGTCACTTTCAGTAAAGGAAATCAATTATGGAAAAAGTTAATGCTTCCTATTTTAAATGCTGTATAAAGGCTGTTTTTCACTATTAATGGCCTCATAATAAAGAAATTCTTTCACAATTACCATTTGTTTAAGTTAGCATCGGTAGTTATGTATTGTATTTGCGACAAAGGACAGGCAAACTAAAGTCACCAAATTGCAGAGTTATTACTTCATTCTCACTCTCATGACACAATATTAATCACGTGAACATAACTGATACCATCTACCAAAGAAATTATTGATGTGAGCTTGTACAGTGTGACATGCAATCAATTTTTAAAACCACTGTTCTCACACTGGCAGTTTTAAAATGGTAAAATCTCAACAGAGGTGTGTAACCATCTTGGCTTCATGATAAGAACAGATTATTCTTGTTCGGTGGGAATCCAGAAGTATTCAACCACTTTTCTACTTCTCCTCAGAGCACTGCTGTCATGGGGATCTGCTCCCATTGGTGACAGTTCACTGAAGTGAGCTGGTCCAGAGTCTCTTCGTGCTGTGGGAGCTGCGACCCTGAGAAGGGTTCTTAAAATAAACAATTGCACGTTCAGTAACCAATTCACGTTTGTCTGGTGATCAAGAACTTTTAACTTTTCAAAAGATTTCAGTAGAGTAGCTGAAAAATGGGAAATGTGATCCAGTGATGTACCTTTCTGAGCTCTTTTCTGAATCCTCTTCACTTGCTTGAGCTGTTGAAATATACACAGGGTCTCCTTCCTAAGTGGTTGAAAACCTAATCAGGCCTGGTCATTTGCTTTTTATTGTAAGTAGTAAAGGTTAATAGCAGGGAAAACAGTACCGTGAAGTTTCTCGAAGTTCCATTACGGTTCTTTAGGATCTTAATCCTCTGGTCACTCTCAGTCATACAAAGAAAGTAGCTTTTTATGGTTGCTTGACACTGGATTTATAAATAAAATAAAAAACAGATTTACATCACACATGCAATTGATTGCATTCATTTATAAACAAGCAGTACACAAAAGGATCATATGGGAGTTCAAAATCTGATGTGTTGTCTAAAATGCGACCATTATTGAGACGCACTGCTTTGTTCTGCCTCTGTGAGACGAGATCCTCCTGCGCTCGGAACACGTCTGCTAGTGCCTGGTGTTTTTCCCGCCAGCTGAGACACTCAGTAACTGATTTATCTTTCTCTCTCTTGGCTAGTCTGCTCTCATGCTCAGTCTGCTGCTGCTCTTTAATGGCTCTCTCACTCTGCTCCTCAGCAGCAGCAGCCCTGCGTCTCCAGGTCGCCTCCCTGCAGCCAGAATGCTGTAGATGTTAGTGCAAATTCACAGGAGCAACATCTCATTAATTCTGTGAAAATGCTCTCACTTTTCTTTGACTGTTGCATTCTCGTCACTCAGTTCTTTTAATTTTTGCCGTAGTGTGTTCCTTTCATCTTCCAAACCTTTGCTCTCCTTTAGGAGAAACTGTTTCTCTCCAGATACCCTCTCCAGTTTCAACATGGCCTCAAAGTAATTTTTTTCAGTCTGTGCCAGAAGCAGCTGCAGGTTTTTGTGCTATAGAAAACAGTGTAAAGTAAGCTGGTGGTTAATTTCAATTACACAGTGTCACTGTACAAACACCCTTCATTAATACATAGGAGTGGAGGAGGTATGCATTTTAACACTATGGTCCACTGTTGAGACATATATGTGTGTACCTCTTTATTCAAACTGTGCAGCTCTTCACTGAGTTGCACTTTGTCAGCCAGTGCTGCATCTCTCTCTCCTTTGCTCTCGAGTGCCCGAGTCTCTGCCAGTGTTCGGTTCTTTTCTGCCTCACTTCGTGACATGTCTGCCTCCTCCGCTGCCATGGAGCATAAAGTCGCCCTCTGCTGACTCAGATGCAGCTTCTGCTTTAACTAATAGCACCAAGAGAAAATAGACCTTACATCATACAGTACAGTGATCAATTGTACAGGATTTAGCAAACTGCTAAGAAATCAGCACAAATGCTTTTTACCACTTATCCTGAATTAGTTATGGGTATCTGAAATTGTGTACCTCTTTAACTTGGGCCTGTAATTCCTGATTGATGTTTCTCAGGTTCCTCATGGTAAGCTCACTCTCGGTTCTCATCATGATCCTCTCCATGTGAATCTCGTTGGATAAGTGCTTGTTTTCCTTCTTTAGGTCCTCACATTCCTAATAATATTGGAAGGTAGTCAGGAGTGGACAAGTACATTTTGTGTCCAGGCAATTACTTTTTTATTAGATAAGTTAGATTAGATAAGTAGATTCAACAACCATAAGAATTTTAAAAAACACTACTCCTTAATTTGGCATATGTCTATGTTTAAATGTAATGTTTACACAGTGGTGTGACAAACTTCAATGGTGTAACTGTAGTACACGCTACTTGTTTCGTACTCGAATCCCACCGCCTGATGTATTACACACATCAGCCAAGGCACAGTCTGGCAAATGGTTTTTACTACTTAGGTTAGTTAGCATGCACAGATGACATTTTCAGGATCAAGAACAAAGGTTTGTGGAAATTGATGAAACTGAGCAAAATAACTATTTAGCTAACTGGCTCAACATATATTGTTATATTACTTTGGGTACCAATTTTTAGCTTAGGTTTCTGAGCTACAGAAACATGGAACTTTTACTTGCCCTTTTGGCTTGATAGTAAATTCAGATTTTCCATCCCTGCCAGTGACCATGGTGCTACACAAAGACACCCCCCCCCCTTCCCCAGCCACCACCACCACCACCACATAAGTAATGATAATTGTCCCATGACCTGAAATTTTAAAAATTATTAATCACCTATATGCGTTTTAATTCACATATAATAGTTTTATTCAGCACTCACCTTTCTCTTGCGTACCAGCTCTCCTTGCAGGTGGTTAATCTGTAGGAAAGAGCCACTGACACTGAGGGAGCTCACAGGCCTCACTGCTCTCACAGGCCTCCGAGGAAGATGGGACGGTTTAGAAACTCCCTTGATCTCCTCGGTGCTCTCCTTTCCAGTTCGGCTCCCCAAATTGCTCCTGACCGAGTAAGACTTGAACATACTGTTGTCTGAAGCTGGAAGTTTTGACAGAGACAGATTCTGAAGGTCCCCATGAGACACAGTCCTCAGGCTCATGATATGATCCAGTGATGTTCATATACACCAGGTTTCTAGGTTTTTATGATTTTTAAGAGTAGAACAGTATAGGTGTGCTGCTGATGCTGAGCTGGAGTTTAGAAATATACTCCAGTCTGTGTACAGATGGACATGTGAAGACTTGCACTCTGACAGTCTAGTTAATAATCGATGAGGCCATTGGATACCTTTTCATGAGGGGTAGAAACTCTATTCATGCAAAGAGGGTGAAACAAAGCCCATTCTTGCCATAACTAATACAACTAGATCCCTCTCTACCTGCTCTACCTGGTCTTATTCTTTAAGCAAAACATACTGATTCCATAATTTCTATTAGTATTTAAACATTTAATGTGTTATTATAAGTGTCATTCTAAGCACAAGGAGTTAAGCGTTTTTGAACAGCTTTTGACTCAACAAAGGCAGAGTCGCATGAAAACACAAAAAAAGTGATTCTTTTAAAATAGTAGAGTGGCCACAACAGTACAGGTCTGCTAGGCAACAGTGCCATTACAGGCTGCATGAATGCATTTGAAACTCTACAAGCAATGTGCTCATGAGTGATTCACAAACCTTTCCGTTACCAATGTATTATTCAAACAGACCAAGTAGAGCAAACTCCCTTGCCCTGTTAAGCCAAGATTTAAACAATAGACCTGCAGTCATATACAGGATGATTAAATTTTTTTGTAAAAAAACTCTACAATATTGTAAAATTATAACACAAGGAGAAAAGAAAATGTTGCCAATATGTGTTAACATTTTAAAATCACCATGTACAAATGTATGATGACAAATAAAAGTGAAAAAAACATTACATTAGTGCATATGCTTCCATGTTCTGTGACATATATAAAAATGCTATGCAAGCCCAGTTAAATTAGATTTTTATTCAAGACAAGAGGCAAAAGGTGAAGATCTAAGTGACTTTAAAAGAGGGTTCATTATTGAACCATAAATGGCAGGAGCTTAAGTCACAAAGACAAGCTTGTGTTTCAATCTGAAGTGACTACAGTGAAGTGACACTTGGATCTATAGATCTATGGAAAAGATTTTTTTTTAAATTGTCAGTTCGTAGAGGATTTTGCAGCGTTATTATTATCATTATTATTATTATTATTATTATTATTTTGTGATTCTTGCAACTAAGAATGTTTTTTTTACAATGCAAATTTGCAATGCAAAAAAGAAAACTACTTGAACTGGCAAAATTGCAGTTGTACGAAATTATTTTGTCTTTCGCAGTGATGTTTGTTGGTAAATGAGACCTTTTAATTCTACTAATGTTTGTGATTCGAAGAGGGCTTTGTCTGAGAGAGCATTGTTATGAGACATGATGTGTCTTAGCCCAAATCTGTGGATAATTTGTACAAAATTGCAAGCTCCTACGAATATTGCACAGTTTGCTTGATTTTTGCATTCATTTATAAAATCCTGGGTGGACTGAATTGTGGTTAAAAGCACACATTCAAATAACTGTAATGCTATGTAAGGAAAAACAGAAAAGCATCTGTTCTTCAGGTGATTGAAAATGTAACTGCATAATCAGAAATAATCAGACTGTAAGGAAGTACAGAGTATCCAGAAGTATATAGTATAAGGATTTTACAGTTGGCTTGTTATGCATAAACCTGGTGGCTCTGTTGACATTTCACTGGCATGATTTGCAAATCAACACAAAGTTCTCAGTTACCTGACTAATCACGTTTAGTAAATAATTTCTATCCTGATAGGACTTTTTGCTTTCCAGGTGACCACACCCACATCCACACAGCACAATGGCTCATTGACTACGTTTACATGGACAGCAATAATCTAATTATTGCCCTTAATCTAAGTAAGGTAATAATGTGATGAAGGTGTTTACATGAGTCGTGTTTAGAATACT
>JAOUWY010000054.1:29043969-29054185 GCA_025728095.1 Prietella phreatophila | reverse complement strand
TTCTGTTTTGGCCTTGGTCCCTGATTTTGTACAGGTGTTTTCTGTTTCACATGATTAGTTTAGTTATCTCAGGTATTGAAGCACGTTGCTCGTCGATAGTCTAATTGTAGTCCTGACTGTTGTTCCAATTATCATTGTAATTGAGGTTCTAGATGTTTTCATGGTCATAGTTATTCATGTTCCTAGTTGTAGTCATGTTCCTAGGGTTATGTTATGCTTTGCGTTGACCTTTATGCTTTCATTTAATAAACACGTTTGATTTGCGATTGTCTCCATCTCCCTGCGCCAACCACGTGACACATACGGCCTATCAGTTCCAATCATATCAGTTTGTGATTAAACAGAGTTAAATACTCTCTATATTTGAGCTTCATTTTAGCTGATATTTTTCCTCATTTCCACTTTATCAGCAGCGACAGAGAAAGCGTATGAAATATAGCTGTGAATGTAATGAATGCACACAAGGTGGTTTATTTACTCCATCATGCTTTTTTTGCCCCAAAAAACCTTCAGAGAGCATTAAGTAAAATTAGATATACTAAACACACATTTGAAATCACATTTGGAATCAAAAACACACTTGAAAAAAATTTGAAATCATGAATGCACCTTGTGATATAATGCATTTCTTTTGATAGATTTGTTTTGTGTCATACCTTCCTGACATTGTAGAAGTCCCTATGTGGAACACACTTTAATTCCTTCAGCTCTGCCATCTCATTTAACATCTCATGCAAGTAGAACTTGGACATAAGGAAGTTAAGCCTTTTGTGACAATAGGTCTTCCTGAAAATAGATTTTTTTTTAAAAAATTATATTATATATATGGTATAGTTTGACATCAGGCTGATGTGCTCAATGTGTACATATCATATACACAGTGTAGATTAATCTAGTGAATTTTAAAGATTTACATAAAAGTTACAATACTTGGTTGGTTGTATGTTACAACTACATGATAACAGATGAGTGTTTTGATAGCATCACTTTTTGCTCGATGTACTTACGTTGGCCCATCAGCAATCATGGCAAGGACATGAGTCATGTCAATAGTGAAGGTCTCCATGTCAGGGTATGGTAAACTATGTGGTTTGTCTTTACTCAAAGCTTCCGCATCATCATAGACATATATGATGCCATCCTTCATTTTCAGGATGTAGTCCAAGTTCTGAGGGATGTCCTCCATACTGTATGGGTCCTCACCCTCACATGGGCAGGGAGTGCTATCTGTCATTGTCATAATTTACAAACATGTTTAAAAGCCTACAAATCATCAGTCAAACAAAGTGCTTGAACAGTACTGATCCTACTGTAATTGCTCTGACAGTTTGTGCTAGCTCACCTACCTGGCAGAACATCATCATCTTCATTCCATGCGTCATTACTGGCACGCCTTATAAACTTGGCAGTAATTCTGGGAAAATGGTGATATGCCAGACGGGCATATTTTTCCCTTATGAGTAATGCTTTCAACAGGCTTTTTGATGCCTGCTCATAGTCTTCAACTGTGATCTGGAATGATATATGAAGAACATTGCATCCCTAATTATATTCTAAATTACTCCATGCATTTTCAACTCTGTTTGCTAACTCTTGGGTTGAGTTTATCCTTGGTTTTATAGAAAAACAGGCTGAAATCTTCTTAAATTAAAAACATTATGTAACGACATGGCGAGATCAGCGCGGCGGCTCACTACGTGCAGTCTCGCTCAGGGACATGGCAGAGGAGGACTACACTTCCCAGTCATACACGCGCTCGAGTTTGCCGAAGTTCTAATTGATATCACCTGCAGACACCTTAGGATATAAGGACCTCCCTAGCATTAGCCCATTGCGAAGTATACGCTCAGCAGCCTCGTCTCTGTTTCCTAAGCCTTGTTTTCTAATAAGTGTTTTCCCTGGTTTCTCGACTTCACGCTCGGCTTTCTTTATGCCTTTAGCCTACAACCCAGACTCATTGCTTAACTGATTTGAGTGTCGCTTTGTTTTCATTTCCTCGTCATCTCCCAACATGCCTGCGCTTGTCTCCGTCGACATATCGTGACACATTATAGATGATCCCTGTTTTAATGCTGGTGTTCTAGTTTTTAAACTAAAATTTTAACATGACATTATAATATAAATCTAGAATCACTGTACCCAATTATTATTGAATCAAAAGAGTTAACTGTCCCTATTGTTTGATCCTTCCAAATATACAATGCATTAATAAGATTACAAAGTTTATATTAAGCTGCCAGTACAAAAAAAGGAAGGTTGAATATCCCAAATTAGTGCCTTATTATATAGTACTTATAGGTTGTGCACCTTGTTTGTTGGCCAGACTCTGAGATTTGTGTTGAAAGAAAAGAGCAGTATCAATAGAGACAGTTTGTGTAAAATGGGTCAAAATAAGGACGTCAGGGGCAAAAGGCTGTTATTGCATTTCGTCTGGCCAAGGATACATTAATTATTTGAATTTGTTTGTGAATTGTTTGATGAAAGTTGTTTTGCAATGTTTGGTTCACCAGCAATGAAATTAAACTGAATGATTTGGAGCAGCAGGTCAAGTACCCAAACAGGTTCACTATCTGCACCCAGTTAGTGGAGATGTGAACTAAAATTGACTCAAAACACCACTGTAATCCTTAACTAACGGGGTTGGGACTGTTAATAACGTTAGGTTGGTATAATCGTACCTAAGAAATGTGGCACATGAGTCATTTTTTGTCTGAGGAGCTGATTTTACATGAACAGTATCATTTAGCCATCCTAAATATTTTTCAAAAAAGTAAAAAAAAAAAAAATGAACTGCTGTGACCTATAAGCAACTGGACATGTTTTAGGTGCCTCTACAAGTGCATGTTATTGTCTGCTATTTATTTTAGTTACATTTTAATTTATTACTTTTATATTACACATAAATAAAATATGCAGAGTCATAGCATGAAGTATCATAGAGCGCGATAAAAACTTTGATAGATGTGTCATTTAAATCAATATAAAAACAAAAGGTAGCATTCGTTCAAAAGGATAATGGTAAAAGTAATGTCTTTGCTACAATAACTGGTTATTTGTTAAGTTAGATGACTTCACATGTGACATGCTACTTTAATGAGAATTCTATGGATTTCAAGGCCTGAAGATCATTTGTTTTATTTTTCTTTGAATTGAATTTTTGCTATTGTAATGGAGAGTTGAAATATTGGTTCCATTACCATTATCTGCAAAACGTTATTCCATTCTCTGCAATAACTGATTAAATGACTGCTCCTACCCCTGCACAGTAGTCTCCACTGATGGTGACTCTCTGGAACTCTGGGACATTGCTTGGGAGAGGAGTTTTAGATGTCTCTGGGGTGAAGAAAGGACCAACCACAGACATGGCCCACTCAGACGCACCGGGAATCTGAAGAGATGTAGACTGGGAGCGGATCAGCTTAAAACTCTTCTTCCTAATTTGGCAAAAAAGAGCAAAAATTACTCCCTGATAAACACACAAACTCAGTTACTGAACTGGTCTTTCTTTATGTGTCTAAGTGTCTGGTGACCTTTTTACGCTCTCTTCAGAATGTTCCTCAGCCAGCCCTTTGAGCAGTTCTCGCTCCTTAGCCTGATGAAGGCCGATGGGGCAGTCCTCGGGCACGGTGAACATAGACATGACATCTCTGGTGTTTTCCTCTTTTAGTGCTGATGCAAACACCTTTTCAGCTAGTCGCTTCACCTGCTCATCCACCTCACTGAAGGACATCTTCTGGAACTGCCGCGGCATGTCTGAAAGAAAAATCCAGGTGCATAGTAAGGAATGACACTAAAATCAAACTATTTCTTAGTTAATTTCTAATAGTTAATGTACAATAGTTAAGAAATGTTGTGGAGAATTCTAAGAGGCTTTTTAAAGATTAATGGAGAACTGAAGCACATTTCCATAGACTTTCTAAAAAAAAAAGAACTATACAGTTCCTGGCAGAGTTCCTGTTTACATCACACTTCTGGCATCATGACTGAGATATGAGAAGTGATGAAAACAATTATGACAGTTCTGTTATTACAGCACAAGCTAATGCAAAAGTATAGCCAGACATGAAGAGTGGAGCTTTTGAGATTAAACTGTGCTGGCCTTTATGGTTTTGTTTTATTTTTTGAATGTGATATTAACATGTGCATTTTCACTTTCAGTCTATTTTTACTGTTGGCATAAGCTGTATGTCACTAACTGCATGTGCAAATCACACTCATGAACTTTTTACCCCACCACATATAAAAACAAAAATTAGAAGTGTTCTGCTTTGTTGATCATACGACAGCAATTCTAATATGAAATATGCATTAGTAATCACTTGTAAATGCAGGTTTTAAAAAAGTATGGGTAAAAGGGTTGATAAAATATTGTGCTAACAGTTAAAGGTTGCATCTTATATTCCTTCTTCTGCACTTGAATAGGGCATAGCTGCGCATGTTAATGAAAATACAGGACCTTAGTACATTTGCAAAATACAATCTTTAGTCTCATGATTCTGCAACAGATTCTGCCTCCTGTATACTTCTAAAAATAGGGGGTGGGGGGCAAGCCCCAAATGGCAAAATATAAAGCTTATAACAAATAATTGGTCAGAAGATTTGCAATAATTAAACGAAATGTACTCCTGAGTCTTCCTCTGCCACCATTTGCTTCTTTAGTTTTGCTCAGTGAACTGTTTGGGGGAAAAAGCTAGAAACAGGGAAATTCACTTACTGTATATAGTCTTGTACACAAAGGTAAAATCATGATGATGATTAAAATGTTTGATGTAAAATTCAAACTAACATTTCTGGGTGTACAAAATTTTAATAAAATAAATTACATTTTTTAAAGAAATCTGCTGTCTGAAAGTTTACTCAAAGATTAAATATTTAAAGAAATCAAAGGGAAACACTATCCTATACCAAGTTACTTTATTTATTGTTTAATTCTTGCTAATTTTCTGACCAGTGATTTGTCATTAAAACCATTAAAAGCTTAATATTTTGCAATGTTGGGATTTTGAGCCCTTTTTTCTTATTCTTTTGCCCAGGAGAATACCCGACATGAGGAACTAGACTCAAAACGGAACATATTCTCTTCTAGATGGTACCAGATAGTGGGATTATAAGTCATTACAGTATACAGTTGTTGAAGAGTAAACAGTACAAACAGAGTGTTACGTCAATACGAATCCTGGGATTAGGGCAGCCTGTATGATCATAGGACAAAAAACCCACCAGCTAAAGACTTAAGTGGATTTCCATGCGTATGATGCAAGAACATGAAGGCTGTACATATCAAATGGCTGCAGACAATGCTCAAGTTTCAGTTTGTGTCCTGGTATTATATTTGTCAGGTTACTGTAAACATTACCAAGCACATACTGGAGACAGTATCCCCTCTAATGGTCAGTGGATTCTCATGTATCAGCTTGAATATTGCAGTTGGCTCTCTGCACTATGGCCTGAGTAACCAGTGACCACTCCGAGAAGTGTTTATGTACTGTTTATGTAAAGAACATTCATGTGAGCAATGGAAAGAGTATATCTGAAATTACAGAAAGTATTTGGGCAATCAGCACTGAGCTTTATAAGTTGTTCATCAGTAAAGACAAAAATACTCCATCTTCATTTTTGTAGATTAATAGTATACAGTACAAGTGAGTGAGTAACTCTTACAATGTGCTTTAACCTAGTTGGTTCTATTTTACCTTGTACAAGTAATAACGTGATAATGCAATGCTTGTTGTTAGGGCACAGTGATGCCACTGTTCAACTATATACTGCATATGTTTAACTAGCATCATGTCTAGTACTTGTAATTAAGTTTCACCCCATGATCAGTGTGCCTCAGACTGAGTAAATGTTTGATTTTCCATGATCATTCAAATGTAGCAAACATTTTCTCATTCCATGCGTTTCACAGCTCAGCTATTAGTGGTTACTCAACCATTATCTTTTTAAACATGGTTCCTAATTTACTACCTGAATCATTTCTGCTTTAAACAGATGACATGCGTAGCTTGTGTGTTCGACAAAAATGGGTCACTCGTAGGGCTTGGCACTATAAACAACCCAAGCCCTCAAGCTAAAATTCCTTTCTATTGACTTGTTGACATGTAATTGGACCCACTGTCAACAATCTTGATAACCTCCAATAGGAGTCATGACAGAACTGTGAGATGTTCCCATCCAGGAGGGCCTTCTGCATGTTCCGAAGATTTCCAGAACAGATGGGAGCTCATTTCCAAGTTTACCTCAGCCCAAAATTATAGCCAATATACAAAAAAAAAACAATATTTGAGGTTTAAATAGACAGCTCAAAACAGACTGTATTTACATTTCTTTCAATTGGATTGTAAATACATTTTGTTCAATTGTAGTTATGAAAAATTGTGCATTGTGGTGGTTTTATTATTAGTGAGGAATGTTGCAGCCTTAAAATGTCATCCTCAAATTCAAGAAAAGTCATTTTTACCTGGCACTCCTGAGCATCTCTGAACTAAACAATATTTCAAGTTTTGACTGCCACTCAGTCTTTAAGCTTTTCTATTATCCCTAAAGCAGGAAAACACACTATGTCTCTTACCTTCTGAAGCGATCCTTGCCATCGTTTCGTTTTGAGAACTTCTTATGCACAGTGCTTATGTTCTAATGCGCATTGAATCAGTTTTAGCATTTCAGTGACTTGAGTATCCTTCCCCTTCTCTATTTAAAGAGGTTGACAGTGTTATGTCGATTCAGGACATTGAGTCTTTCCCATGTTACAACTGGCATCAGCTGGGGGGTGTGAGTACTGGAGACCAGGAAATTTAAATGCTGGGCGCATTAAAAGCTGAAGAGGATATTGGCACCTAATTCCCTGACCTATTGTGTTTGGAACTGTGTGCAAGGGAGCACTGGCATGTGGAGATCTGATATACTTGATTATCATTTGCAGTATACCCAACATAATGCAAATGATAGTGTCTTAATCAAGCAAATTGATTAATATTCTACTCAAGACAAGTATCCATCTGCAGTTGGCTTTCTAACCCATTACAATCCTTGTCACTGTTAAACCATGATTTATTTGTAATTTACAAAATTTTAACACAAATACACAAAACAAAGGGCCAACATTGGGTACTGCATATTGTCAGGTTAGCACCCATCAGCCACAGCACTCCACATGTTCATGTCACACAACAGGTCACATGCTCAACAGCACCTAAACCACGTTTATGAACAATGAGCACCAGTATACACAAGTAATATTTGTATAGAACTTTTTGTCTAGCATCTGTTGTCATATACATACTATGTTCATGTACATTTCATGCTTGTCTAGTTTGTTTGTGTTTGTTACGTAGTCCTAGTCTTTGTTCGTGTATTTCACTTTTAATAAAATACTCCGCACTTGCATTGGACTCCAACCAATCTGTGACACATAACAATAAAGCAAGGGGGATCCATTTTTTTTTCATTTTGTTACACTGGTAGAAATTACAATCTACTATTATTAAAATTGTTACATTTACTCTTTAGTTTTAAGAGAGACTGTTCATTTGAGGTGAATGGGTTTAAGCCCAACCCCAATAACCCCCCCCAAAAAAGCCAACCTCTACATAATGTCATCTTTGATCTATTGACAGTTTGGGGGGACAAAGTATTCTGTGGGTGGTAGTCAGGAATAAAAGCCTCTAGGGCTCCAATAAATAGCTTATTGTAAGCACTGGAAAAATGAGACTAATATTTGATTAGTTGAGGTATGTTTGTAAAAATAAATCTGTACTGTGAGGGTCAGTGGATTTTTTTTCTAAAGGATGTTCCTGGCTGAAAATGTTTGAGAAAAGTTGAGTTTGTATTAGACCGTCTAACTGTTAAACATTTTACTAGGCAATATATAATTTGCATGGATAATTTCCCTCTACTTTTTCAGGCACATTAACTAACTGAAATGAATATATCCAAGAAAAACACTATGTTGCACACAGTGAAACAGAGCTTATTGCTGCATACAAGCTAGCTTAGCTCCTGTGGAGAGAACGCAATAACATGTGAGCTTAAAATAAACGACCTTGACATACCTTTCCAACACTTGCTTGATTTTATGTAGTGAAGTGTTGCACTAAGCTGATAATAGCCCTGCTAGGTGGCAATAGCTTTGCAAGCATACGTCTAAAGCCCAATAATTCAGTGGCTAAAATGAACACAGAGTTGTATAAAGCATTTCCTGGTACGCTCCTGCGCAAAAGACTAGATTAACTCCAGGTAAAATTCTACACAGAAACAGGTTTACCTGTGTGTTTTGTAGAACAGGTTGGTTCCTGTCTTCAACTGTACTGTTTTTGTAAGAGGGGTGCAGGTAGCAAGTCTTTTTATGCGACTCAATGTCTATTCCTGACCTTTGCAGTACTTCGAAGGAAACAGTTGGTAGAAATCAGACTCCGCCTAAGCACATAGCTCTGTGTGTGTACCTGTCCATCCCACTAAATCCACGCCAAGCTCTCACTCCATCTTCTGTTACACTGTCCAAACTCTTGCACACCCTAATCATTAACTCGTTTTTCCTCTTCAACAATAATTGAGAACAGAGCTTTTGTTGTTCTCAGAGACATTTGAACAAAAGGATTAATAAATTGTATGCAGCTTCAAATGTGCTTAAAAAGGTGTTTAACATATGCAATTTTAGCCCAGCAACAACCCCATATTGTGCTTGAACCGTTCATGAGCGTTAGCCAACTTGTAAGATAACATTTTAATTATTCATAGTGTGCCAACATTAAAAATGTATGCAATCTGCTTTAAACAATATCAAGATAACTGACTGTACAAACACTTTTGCATGTGTATGCTAAATTAACGGCTCCAGACAAACCAGTTACACTATTTACTGTGAAGCTTAAGCACTTAAGCCAGGCATGCTTTATTGCACAGGGGGTATACCATAATGACTAAGGATTACAGACTTACTTTTGTAAGAGAAAAATACAAAATTAGATAATGGACTTATTTGGTTTATTTGTACATACTGATTATAATGTTAAATAAATATTATATACCAATCATTTTTTTCATTATATTCACTGCCAAACATTTGGAAGATTTTGTATTAATTGTATTTACACCTTAGCATACTATACACACAGTACTCAACTATGTCAATGAAACATTTTACCTCTTCAAAATGTGCTAATAATGCACCTTTGGATGTGTTACACCTACCTGTATTGCGCGTGTGTGTATATATATATATATATATATATATATATATATATATGAATGAGAGAGAGAGACTTTCAGCTCTTTGCAATGAACAAATCAAACAAAAGCAATCAGAATAGTTCAACACAATGAATGCTTCAAGTGGTTCCCCAAATTCAACTGAAAATGCAACTTATAATGACTTCTCCATTTTCAAAATTATACAGCCTCTTCATGGCAAGCATCTTTAGTACCTGTAGTAGAGCACCATTAGCTGTAATGACCTGCTGCAAATGAGATGCATAGTCAGACACCAGCTTCCTGAGAAATCTTAGCCCATTCCTCATGAGCAATGGCCTCCAGTTCAGTAATATCCTTGGGTTTGCATGCTACAACCACCTTCTTCAAATACCACCAGAGATTTTCTATGGTGATCAATTCCTGTAGAATCCTCCAGGACTTCTTCTGCAACCAAACCTTGGTGGAATTTGAGGTATGCTTAGGATCATTGTCCTGTTGGTAGGTACAATGACACCCAAGCTTCAGCTTCCTCACAGAAGGCATGACATTTTCGCCTAGGATTTCCTGATACTTCAATTAATCCATCTTGCTTTCCACATGCTGCAGGTTTCCAGTACCAGAGGATGCAAAGCAACCCCAGAGCATCAACGAGCCACCACCATGCTTAACTGTGGACAGAGTGTTATTTCTTCATTCTTCAGCTCCACACATGCCACTGATCCATTGTGCCGAAACATTCCGGTTTTGTTTCATAGCTCCACAGAACAGAATCCCAAACTTCTGTGGCTTATTTATATAATTTTGAGCTGACTTTTCTGGTGCTTTTGGGTCAGTAGTGGTGTATGTCTTGGGCGTTCTGTCATGTAAATCTTTTGCATTAAGTACGCACCTTACTGTGCTCACTGAACAGGGTCTTTTGCCACCAAGTCTTGCTGCAGGTCTTTTGCAGTCACTACATATATACATGCACACACACACACACACACACAGAGACACACACACACACACACACACACACACACACACA
>JAOUWY010000054.1:28955328-28971083 GCA_025728095.1 Prietella phreatophila | reverse complement strand
CATTGGGCAGAAGGCAGGGTACACTCTGGACAGGGTACCAATCCATCACAGGGCACAATCACATACACATTCATACCCTACGGACACTTTGGACATGCCAATCAGCCTACCATGGATGTCTTTGGAATGGGGGAGGAAACCGGAGTACCCGGAGGAAACCCCCGCATCACAGGGAGAACATGCAAACTCTGCACACACAGCCAAGGTAGGAATCGAGCCCCCAACCCTGGAAGTGTGAGGCGAACATGATAACCACTAAGCTACCGTGTGCCCTTTGTTAAACATCAAAAATCTAAAAGGTGTCTCTTATAGCTCACACCTAGATGAACATTTTACAGTTGGTTGTGTGACTGTACATCATTCCCTTCAAAAGCTATTGAGCTTTAAATAATGGCATATTTTGTGTATGGGCCCATTCTGTAGTGAAATTCATGTCTAATGTACATATGATTTAATAGCTTATTTTGGTAAATATCAAGAATCTAAGAGGTGTGCATTATAGCTGACACCTAGATGAACACTTTACAGTTGGGTATATGACTGTACATCATTCCCTTCAAATGCTATTGAAGTTAGAATCGTGTTTAACAATGTCCTATGTAACTTTAGAGACGGTCCCTTAATTTTCCGTATATCGGCGAATATCGAACGTCCGACGTCAAGCCAACTTTATAGTGAAATTCAGGTCTAATTTACAATGATTTAATAGCTTATTTTAATAAATATCAAAAACGGTGAATAAAAAGTGTGAGTTATAGCTGACACCTAGACGAACACTTTCCAGTTGGTTGTACATCATTCCGTTCAAATGCTATTATAGTATATTTTGTGTATGAGCCCATGCAGTAATAAAATACATGGCAATATGTATATATTATAATAATAGTTTATTTCGTTAAAGATCAGCATTATAGCTGACCTCTAGACGAACACTTTACAGTTGGTCATATGACTGTAAATCATTCCCTTCAAATGCTATTGAAGTTTGACGGTATTGACGGTCCCTTAATTTCCGCATATCCGCGAATATCGAACGTCCAACGTCAAACCAACTTTATTGCAGTCTTACTTGCCTTTTCAACATTTGAAAAGACAAAACTCGCATAGCAGATATTTACGTCGTTAGACAAATATTTGATTAAACTGTAAAGCGTAGGTGACAGTGCACAGCGGCGAGGAGGAACAAAAACGTTACAAAACATGCCACAAAATGTTCAGACTTGGACAAAATCATACCTTTAACTGAGATTTTGACACTTTCCCACTTTTGTCCAAATCCAGCGCTGTGAAGGCATGCCATATCGACTTTAGAAGTTCGTCCCTTAGTCCCATTTCGAGAGGTACAGTCTGGCTGAGGCTCGTCGCACGTCTGCTCTGGCCTGAGAAGGTTCCTCTCTCGGGCCGAGCAGCGGTCACGTGACGCTGAAGGAATCGGCTCAGCGCTCATTCACAGCAGCTCAAAGTGCGTCAAAGCGGCTCAGAAAGTGCTTACAGCAAATAATACAACCACACGATATTTCAGCTTACTTACTTTGTAATTGCTGCTGAGCTAGTGCAGTGCAACTGAAAAATCCACCCTGGACGACTTCATTAACAATATTCATTATCATAATGTGTGATCTTCGATGGTCCAAAAGTTTCATGTCATTAAAATTCCGAGCTAAGATTTGATTTAAACTGGTCTACTCTGATTTAAATTGGTCTACTTTCACTTTGGTTAACATTTCCTGTATCACTCATAGTGGACTGCCCACTCACTGGCAGCGGGGCTACTGGGATTTCACCCTAAATTCTTCATGCCAAAACTAAGGAGACTGATTCAATTCAATGATGCAGCAGCGCTTTAGTCCTTTAGTCAGTCCAGCTCTCGTGACACCTCATCTGTACACTCCGCTCAAACAGACTGGATTCAAATACTTTAAATACCATGCCAATGCCACTGTCAACTTTGTCAGCCTGGCAACTCATAGATCACTAACTAATTCTGCTCAACTGTCATATTTATTGTGTCACATTGCACAAGATTATGCCAATAACATCTTGGTCAAATTCTGTGGCAGAATATAATGTTAGATAGATAGATAGATAGATAGATAGATAGATAGATAGAAAGAACAGTAAATAAACAGTAAATAAAAGTAACAGCCAGTGACATATACCGGTTATTAATAGTGCACATTGTTAGGTCTGATTTGTGACTTCTGAGGACAAATATAAATTCTATTTGCATTAGACTTAGGTACTTTATATTCTTGAGTCTATAACCTTAAAAGTGGAACACTCAGATGAATGAAAAGTTATTCTAATTGAACTTGCTGATTTGCGAAAGTATTCACATCCTGTTTTTGTCAGCATTTAAAGGGTCATATCATGATTTTTAAATGTTCATTATTGTGTTCAATGGGTGTAATAAAATCGGTTAACATGCTTTAATGTTCCAAAAAAATGCATTATTTGTCACATACTGTACATTATTGCATTACCTCTATTCCCAGGCTGCCTGAAACGCTTCGCTTTTTCAAAAGCCCCTCCTTCCAAAAAGCCCAGAGTGCTCTGATTGGCCAAAAGCCTCAGCGTGTGTGTCAGACATGTAATGCCCCTTGGTTTAGCTTTAGCCTCTAAAGCTTCTGAAGTAATTCTAAGCTCCTAAGCAACATGTCGTCGGTTTTACCGTATCATTTTGAGCCAGAGTCTGATTCAGAAAATTCAGATCAAGTAGAACCAACTTTGCAAGCACGACTTGAGCAGAACGTTTCACAGCGGCAAGTTTTTATTTTCGAACTCTCTTACCTTACCTAAATTCCGATCCCGCCGGCGCATTGTTTACTTCAAAACTATGCTGTGTGTACCATGTGCTGTAAACCATAATCAAGATTAAAACAACAAAAAAACACTGAAATAGCTCACTTTATGTGTAATGAATCTGGAGTATATGAAAATTCCACTTTTTGAATTAAATTACAGGAAAAAATAAACTTTTCCATGATATTCAAATTTTTTTTATATGCACATGTACCACCTGAGAGTTTATCGTCAACACTCCCCGTGGTACGTCACACATACACAAGTTTGGGAACTAAAGTTATAATTAATACATTTTTATGCAACTTTTAATATAATTAGAAATCTATTAATGTAAAATAAAGAATGTATTATTATTCAAGCTGTTGTTTCACATCAAATAAGGCTCCTTCCAGATTTTAGGCAGCAGGCACAGAGTTGTGGCCACAGTCGGATGGACAATGTAATACTTCAAAGAGTTGCTCGGGATGTCCTGCTGCCCTCCTCTGGCTAAGGAGTTCCTTTGTTCTAATCACTGAGATTAGCACAAATAAATGGCAATTAGCTCAAAAATGTTAAGGGACAAGAGAAATGTTTTTAAACTTTAGCAGAAGAGGCCTGTCTGCTTTTAAAAGGATATAGACTCTTGTTAATTTTCAGAGAAGGTAGTCAACTGACTCCATCAATAAGGAGCGTGATGCTTCTGTTGCTACAATTTTTGACACAAGCAACACTAGAAAAGACAAGCAACATTAAAACATCACACACAGAGTATCCCATAGCATCCTGGTATTCTCACGATTAACCAAACCAAGAGCAAATATACTTATAATTCTTAAAAAAAAAAGGTAGCAAATGTGCAATGGCCAAGATACATTGTCGGTCATAATCCATGTGAACATTAAGTAATATATGAGGATGTCAGATGAAAACCTTTTATTTTGCATTATCGCAAATAGGTGTCAAAAGTGTATTATTTTATATAATTTCGTTCAGCATAAGAAAATTCTATTCCATTTTCTCTCAATTTTCAGGTTTTCAACTGAATCCTCCTAATACTTTCTCTAAAGCAAATTCCCAATAAATAATAACACAAACATTACCCACTTAAACTCCTACAGTCCTCACCTTTGAAACACACCCACTTCATTTTACTTTCATTATAGTTACTGTATGTTATGGTTAATTTTTTGAGGTAAAATAAAGACATTACTTGCATAAAATAAAATCTGAGAAATAATCAACTGGTTAGACTGATGGCAAATAAATTTGGATTATATAATCTCAGAACTATGGCCTGATATTTGCAGACATCCAGAAACTCAGGCACTATTACTATTTGTATGCAATCAGCGCTGATGAAAACACACCAACGATGTGTTGATCTAGTTTATTAAAAAGAACATATTTACAAAAAAATAAGCCGATTTGCTATGGTACAAGATCTAAGTGGGAAAGAAAGAGTACCCCACTACAAGTACAGTGGCAATACAGAAAATAAAATGACTTGTTAACGGATAACATAAGGCTTAAAAAAAAAAGAAAGAAAGAAAAGTATGCGGTTGTTTTAATGCTACAAACAGGCTTGAGGCTGAAGTTGAAATCTTGTTTCCAGTCTAAGCAAACATTTTACTGATATGAAATTTAGCTTAAGTTGCCGTTTTTAAATGTAACCAAATCCCATGTACACATGATCAATTCTATAGCTTTTCTACATGAAAAACCAAATGCATACATGTTATTTCTGTAAAGAACTGTACATAACCTCAAAGAAAATTATTTAGAAATTTCTGTATAACAAGAGATCAATGATTGAGGTGGGGGGAAAAAAGAAGAATGATAAAAATGTAGATCATATTTTCCAACCACAGCTGGAAAATGGACAAACATGAATAGCAGCAGGCTTTCTGGTGAGTTCCCCATTGCCTCCAAAGTGCTCAGTTTAACGGTAATCGACACATAGGGCCCAACCTTCATTGCTCAACATAAGGCATTTTACAGGCAGTAAGGTGCACAACTCTTAGGTCTGGAACATTCACAAATCAGGTCTCTACAGGGGTTCATAGATGCCCATGTCTATGACCAACATGCAGACCTCCCTCTGTGGAAGTTGGAGAAGGAATAAAGAAAAAACGACAAGGAAGTTCTCTACCTTAAGAAATATCTACACATGAAATGTATGCAAAACAAATTATGCAAGCGGAACCTGACCATGCAATAAAAAGCAGTCCATGGCCAGTACAAACTGATGTCTTAACTGATATTATCAGTTGCTAGGAAAGTGTGGTTTTCTTCCATTCAAAACCATCTCGCTTCTATCAGAACAGTGTAAGCACGAACAGTCATGAGACAATGGAAGCTGTCCAACCAGTAATAGAGAGACAAACAAACAACAACATGTGAAATCTGTGATACAGCACCAAATGTTCCTCCCTCTCGGGGACACTCTGCTTTGTCAAAAGATTTAATTCAAAGTTCAGTTCAGTAAATGGTGAGGCTGAGAGAGCGGTTCATCTTCTTCCCAATAAGTCGAGAGTTTCGAGAACTAGACTGGATTGTGGAACGTGTCAGGACTCTGTCTGTGGACAAAACTCTCTCCTCTGCTGCAGCTTTCGCAAGCTGGGCTTTTTTCAGCTCCCTGAGACAAACAATAATAATAATTTTAATAATTTAAAAATAATGATAATTTAAAACAAAAAAAAAAAAAAAAAAAAAAAAAGAGCTTCACAGTACACAATTAACTACGTAAAGTATTTCTTCTACACACTACAAAGCAGGTGCTTAACTGTTATTTAGGTTTTAAGAACTGAATGAAAAGCGAAATCTCAAATGACCTTGTACTCATTTGCCCTCGTAAGGCTTACATACACAACAAATTCACAAAAACGGAACATCTGTCTATATCAAAACAAGTCCTGTTAAAAACTAAGCAATTTATAATACGACTTGGCAGCAAAACATACTTTTGGAGCAGGGCATTCTTGAATCTCTCTGCATTAAGTTCCACACGCAACTGATCAGCATTCATCCTGGAGGCGGTAAGCAGAACAGGGTGTCTGATGAGATCAGAGGTCGATGGCCGGCGTGTGGGGTCAGGATGAATCATAAGCTGTAAGAAATTATATATATATATTTTTTATATTTACTGAAGTAAGCAGAAAACTACCACTTTAAAACATATTGTAAATAAATAAGAAAAGTAAGAAAGCATGTTTTCCCCCCCGTTTACCTTTAATAGGCTTAAAAATTCTTGAGAAAGCACTTGTGGGATATGGGGTAGAATTCCCTCTCGGATTTTGTGCCATTGTTCCCCATTGGTTGGTAGAGGCTCAGCTCCACATGCACTGACAACAGTCAAAGCCAAAGCAAAGATGTCTGCCTTTGTCAGGTTACTATAGTCCTGAAAGGAACAACAAAATACTCAGTACATCAAACAGGCTAAATACTCCTCCACCCACCAGTGCAAAATAGTCATCATAATCTATGTGGAATAAGTTTAATATTTTATAGTTAACTACAAATCTATACTACTAAAATAAGCCATGCAAGAGGACTTAAATTTTACTTGGTTGAGTTCACTGAAGAACTACATGGCCAAAAGTTTGTGGACACATGACCACCACACTCGTACAACCATTATATAGGATGTCTTTGTATGATGTAGCATCACAATGTCCCTTAAATGGAATTAAAGAGGCTAGCACAAACAAGTTACAGCAGGACAATGCCCATGCACACAAACTAAGGTTCATGAAGACATTCATTTGCAAAGGTTGGTGTGGAAAAATTGGCCTGCACAAAGCCCTGGCTTCAATCCCATGACTTTTTGGATGAACTGGGTGTTGGTCAACATCAGTATCTGACCTCACTAATGGTCTTGTGTCTGAATGGGCACAAATCTCCAGTCAAGCTCCACAATCTATTTGAAAGTCTTCCCAGAAAAGTACTGGTTATTATAACAGCAAAGGGGGCGCTAAATCTGGAGCGGGATGTTCAAAAAGCACATATGGGTATGACAGTGAGGTGTCCACAAGTTTTTGTCGATAGTGTACTTCAACAATATTAGATCTCCAAATGAAATTAAATATCATGAGACAGTTCAGTTAGTCTATGAGCAAAAACGTTTACATTGCTGATTAAATATGAAGCCTTCTTCAAAATGGCCACTACTGAATCAGAGAAAACCATTGTTTTACCTCCTGAAGAACTTCATTAGCCAGGTATCTACTGTCACCCTCCTCAACTTGTGGATTAGTCACCCTAGTCACATGGCCTAGGTCACCTAACAAAAAAATTAAATAAAAAGAGGCCTTCAGTTAATTGGAATTTAAGAAAATTGTACATTGCACACAAACGGTATAGTCAGTTTGTACATACCTATTTTGTATATCACATTAGTGCTGGGCCCATCCTCCTCATCTTCAAACTCCTCAAAGCTCACTGCAGACTTCCTTGAAATAAATATGTTACCTGAAACAAAAAAAATTTCAAAAACAACTTTAAATACATCGTCAAGTTCATGGTTCTGTACTTCACAAATAATACGACCTAGTACTTCCACTTTAATTCATTTTAAAGAGTTGCAGTAATGAATACAAGAACAAAAAACCCAACATACTGAAGACAAACTCTGATGCATTTAATGAAATATTTTACAGGGCAGCTCACAGTACTGCATGTACAGTTTTCCATATCATCATGTCACTCATAACAGGCAGTTAACACAAGCCTCTATTCACACACCCCTTTCTCACACAACCATTTATTATGTAGGTTGCATGACATGATGCCAAACGTTTTTAAACCCAAATTGGAAAACCTGAGCAGTCTATAAAATATGACAACATGCTCTAAAGTACAATCCACATGGTATTCTGAGTGAGCAGCAAAAGGGAAAACCAACCAAGTGCAAACTAATATAAAAGTATATGAGAACAACTCACTTGGCTTAATGTCCATGTGCACAAGTGCTGTCGAGTGGATGTACTTGAGCCCGCGGGAGACCTGCAGCAACAAGTCCTTCAGTTCCAGCTCAGACAGAAAGTGCAAACGCCTGTAGTTCTCAGCAATAACATCAGACAAGGTGCCGCCATTGCAGTACTCATTCTGGATCAGCATGTGGTCATCCTCGGCCCAGGCAGAATAATATCTCACTACATGAGGGTGCTGTCCAAGAACTGCATGTGCATAAACCTCACGAAGTGCATTTTGCCTGTGGTTGGTTTCAAAAAAGAGGCACAGTAAGCTTCTCAATCAAAAAAAAAAAAAAAGTGTGTATTAAATGTGAATTAAATTTGTATAATCATGGTTACAACACATGTTGCAAGAAAGCAGCTTTATTAGGGAACACAATATGGACAAAAATAGCATATTGCAATCAATATAGCGATAAAAATATTAATGAATAAAAAGAAAAATTTGCTCACAGAAAGTCTGTATTATGAAGTAGATATCAGTAATTATTACTTACTCATCCACAGATCCTGCCAAAGGCTTCTTGGAACGCTTGATTGCATAGATGCAGCCATCTAGTCTTTTCACACATTTGTACACAGAGCCAAACTGTCCAGAACCAATCTTTTCTAGTTCATGGAACTCTGATGCATACCTGGACATCATGTTACTCTCCATCATTGTAATTCTCTGCAGAGAAAGGGTTTTTAATTAGAACTAGAAACAAAAAACGTTGCCACAGCACACACTTAAAGGCGTTTTTTGTTTATATGTGATGGGAAACAAGTACTTTCATCCAATGAAAGAAGAATAACGGAGCCATAAAAAGTGATAGTCTATGGTCTAAATTGTAAAAATGTCTACCTTTGAAGGTGGAATAACCTCATCCTCAACTTCTGCATCACTTGCCTCCATGTCCTCTCCACAGGAGCTGCAACACAATAGGAGGAGTTATTATTTCACATCAGACACTAGAGGGCAGCAGAGAGGCCTGGGGGAAGCACGTGGCGTGGTGTAGGAGTGTACATTGCCAATGTGTTGACTCGCAACCTGTGCAGTAAACGGATTTAACGAACCTCATTGCACCCTGGATGTAAAATAAATGGCATCTAAAGGTTTAATGTCAAAAGGTTTTTATTTTTTATCTCAAAAGCTAACAAACGAATTAATAAAATCAGCCAAAAGCTGTTAGAACTAAGTCAAAGAGCTTACTCATTCCAGTGAGAGCGCTTTCTATTGTTTCTTTGTTGAGTTGATGACTGGACGACCACCGAGTCCGGGGTGAAGGGGTTAATGTTGACCAGGGGTGTTTGGTTTCGCCTTCCGTCGAGACTCGCCTTTCCTTTGAAATCCACATTCTTGAAAAGCGCGACTCTCCTGTTCGTAGAGGCCGAAGTCCTTGCTCTGGACAGCAAACTCTGCTCATTAGAGACGAGACATAAAAAAAATGTTAACGGTGCTCCTTAAAATACGCAAACTACTTATTAGGGTTAAAAGACCTGCGTTACAGACATCAAAGTGCAAAGCAAAACATGGACAACGCTGTAACCAAAGAGACGATTCACTGCATATGAAACATCACATAACCTGTACAGTTAGATCATAACCGAGTCAGTGAGCTCTGAAGTCACCTGAGAGGAGAAACTGTAGTCTGACTTGCTGAGATTGCAGGGGGAAATGATTGAATACATCTTCCTCAGCTCATCTAAGGGTGGTGTTCCTTCCCACTTGCTCATTAGGGATAAATGTATGACGTTTCAAATGTCTGTCTACATTTCTGTAAAGCTGCCTTGTGACAATGTCCATTGTTAAAAACGCTACACAAATAAAACTGAACTGAAGATCTCATCATTACATGTTTGCCATGCCTCGCTTTGCACTTTCTAAAATAAAAACAGCTCGAACGCAACCATACTAAAATGTATTTCACTGCGGATAACGCGCGTTTTAAAGCCATTTTTTACAGACTAGGACAGCACGAACCTTTGGGGTGTGTGGCGTATCGAACAGTCGCAGTTTTCTGAAGGTTTTATGGGGTGGTGTATCAGGACAGTCAGGAATGGGAGAGCTCGAGCCCTCCACGTCGTCCTGAATGCACGTCCTCTCCGGTGAGCTGTCGTAAGCGCGAGGACTTTTTCTCGGCGACGGAGAGTTTTTCACACAGAAGCTCACTTTGAGGTGAGACGGAGAGCCGAACCCTTCCTCGTCCCAAGACTCGGAGTCGTCTTCTTCCCTGGTTCGGCTTAGAGGACTGCTGTTCAGCTCGTCGGGTCTCTTATCCGCGCCGCTTCGCCGCAGAGATACCGGAGAATCCAGCTCGTTAAAACCGGACTCAGCCCCGGTACTGCTGTTGGCCTCCTCGATACTGTCCTCTTCACCATCGCTGTGTGCAAACTGCAGTTTCTGCCGAATCGGTCGAAGGTTTGGGGAAAAGTCTGCTTGCCGTCGGCAGCCGAAACTCATTTTCTCGGCCAGCAGAAACTCTCTGCTGAGAGTTAAACAAACCCAAAGATGCAAACGCTGTTGTACAATTAGGCTAACGTTGTTCAAAACAAACGAACCAAGTCAAGTAGCTAAAGAAAAGAAATGAAAGAATCTAACAAACACGGACTACTTAACCTTAGTTAACGGGAGGGAGGCTCTGAGCTTCACCGTAGAGACCTAACGACTCCTATAACTAGCTAGCCACTTTGCTAAATACAACTTCTCTTAGATTTGTCACATGAATAAAATATCAATCCCGCTTGTCTTCCACCGTCGACTGGCGACAGTATAGTCCACCAACAATCCCAATATCCACGCAACCGAATGAGACGAGCTCTTACCGACTGATAAATTGACTTGTTGCGGCGAAGCACCAAAGCGGCCAAGTTTGGAAAAAAAATGGCTACTTCTCCGAGTCTCCAAAATCTACAGCCCAGATTAGTCACTGTGCTAAAAGTGAAATATAATGTTCATGAAAAGACAGCGCGACGAAATAAAGGGAAAAAATCAAAAACCAATACAACGCAAAGCCTTCATAAGTATACCGAATAAAAACAATTTTGTTTACGAAAGTAGTTTGAATAGCGAACTGCTACTCCTCCCACCTACAAGAAGCGTGGTCATAGTCTTCCCGCGACCGTTGGTCAAATGACTCACTATCGACCAATCAGAGCGCACCGTGCAGTTTGAATGATGGGCGGCTCCAGAACGTCGACGTCATCGATGGTGCTTTTTGTAACCTAGCCGGAGACGGACACTGGTCTCAACTGGCGCGAATGCCGCGCTTTGATCTCTCTAATCTCATTCCTCTCTGCTGATCAGAGGCCCGACTTTATAATGCAAATTCGAGTTTAGAAATACGTGGGTAGTTCGTAAAGAGTAGCAGTTAATGTAATACATCTTCAACCTTATAACTGCTCGTTGATAAAACAAAGGTTTTTACAACTTAATTTACGAACACAGTTAATTATTATCCTGATATCTAAATTTCATTTTAAAGTCGGTGCTTCTTACACTTTAAAGGTATGACACGTTAATAAATTATGCATATAGGAATATGGGGCTTTCCTAGATTAGTAACGTGGGTACTGTGTCTCCACCCACCCATAGAAAGAGGAACACTCCCAACCTGTTGTGGCAAGGTAGAGGGCATTACACGTCTGAGTTCAGTTATAAGGATGCAACGCTCTTGTAGTGTGACATCAAACCATTGCTGGTATGTAAGCTTGGTTGCCTAAAAACAGACGTGCATAATTTTTTTTTTATATATGGGCATACATCGAAACCCACATGGCTGATCTATGGTAATCTACACGTCCCCAACCCTGATACTGGCATGTTCTCCAGTGTTTAGCCCTTGCCGAGTTGAAGGATAGGGGGTAGGACTCAAGGTAACCTGTGTTGTAGATAAACCAGTAGTCACTGGTGTTGAAATCATGGTTCATCTATTGTGTATATTGGGTGCTGACTGATGATGGACTTTTTTTTTTGTTTTCAACCCAGCAGTAACACTGAGCTTTTTAAACATTCCAGCAAAACTGTTGCACCTGATACACTTGTAATGGGAACATACACAAACACTACCATGTCAGTGTTCCTGCTGTGCTAAAAATTGCAATCTCTGGCCAAATAATAATTGGGTTCCTTTAGGAAGAGAACATAAAGGAAGAGTTGCATAGAAAAATATGGACTACAACCAGCAATTGCATAGCTACGTGGTAGGTGGAGTCCATAAAATGGCCAAGGCAGGTGTAAATGGAATGTTGTTCAATTGTTATTTATTAAGATCCTAAAAAGTCAAGTATTCAATAGAAGAATCAAATAAATATTTACAGCAAATCTCCAGTTTCAAAACATTATGTACATAAATCCACACAAAAATATATTCAGTCCTCTTCAAATAGAGCAATCAGGATGCTAGCAAAAATGTTTTTGGATACTTGACTCATTTGTTCACTGCAAGCACATGCACACACACAAACATCCATGTTGAATGTTGAAGGTCATGCTTTAATCATCTAGGCCTGGGGTTTCTCCTTGTTGAATGCGTGATGCAATTCTGATGGCCTCCTCTAATGAAGGTTGATCGCTGAGCTACAAAACAAAAGCAACAGAAATATAATGCAATGCTTTCTTGCACAGAATATTTTAAATCATTTTATATGCAATAGGAATTTATGTGGAAGCCTTTTTAAGACAGTAGTACCCTGCATGAGCATGGCATGTTTTGGTGTATATACACCTGAACAGGCTGTAATTTTGAAGTTACCCTCATCATCAGAATGGATGGGCATCTAACAATGCAGTAGAATGCAGAAGTGTTTCATGCATTTGTTTGAGTGAATTTAAGTTATTACAGCATTTAATCTAATTGTTTTGCAGTTTCAACATATTTACCTTATGATTCACTCCTTATGCCCTATAACTGCTTGAAAATGTACCCACTTCACCTCAGTGCTTACCTCAGTCAGTAGTAGGGCTCTCTAATCAGATGTAATTGACAGGTCAGTTTGAGATGAATGGTTGGATGATTGTACATTCAATGAGTGTATTAAACCCCAATCAGAAGAAAGAAGTGACAATCACGTCCAATTAAGAAATTAATTATGACCAAGAACTTGGATGATCTCGTTATTTTCAGCTTGAGTGAAGAGTTAATCCAAGAGTCTAGCTCTAGTGTAGTCAGGGAATTCAGAAAAATTTTGGGCAGTTCAAATATTAACATAAAATAATAAATTGTTAGGAAATAATCAGTTATAAGGCCACACAGGGACTCCATCTGAGAAAATTAAGTGTTTCATATGTTAATAACATCTGCTTTCCACACTCTTATACCATAAACACCACTGACAACGTTTACATGGACAGCAATAATTTAATTATTGACCTTATTCTAAATAAGGCAATATCCTGATTAAGGTGTTTACATGAGTTGCTTTTAGAATTTTCCTTTCATGTGTCTGTTTTACAGGTTATAGAACACAGATCGATTAATGGCACAAGTCATTACATCCCCACGCCACATCGTTCCCTCCAGAATTTCACGCCTCAACATACAGTTCGTCTTGGTTATGGTACCATATACAGTTTTGGGTGTTTCTTTTTTAATTTTATGAAAGCTTCAAGGGCAGTTAATCATGTCATGCTATACGTGCAAACAGACGACTTGGAGCCATGAGTAAGTGCATCTAACCTATTATATAATAGGTAACTATGCGGTTTCGGATGCAGTCATAGTCTCTTTTTCGCTGTCAGACAGTTGAGCACTGCCATGTGTGTGCACGCGTGTCCTTTTGCAAAATGAGCGAAAATTTTGACATAACGTTAATAGTATGATTAAGGTGTGTACATGTCTATAAGGCACTTAAATAATGCGACTAAAACAGGAATACGCCACATGTCTTAATTCTATTTGTGTTTACTTCAAGTATGACTTTAACTGGATTAAGTTAATCAATAATTGCTGTTTACATGGTAGATTCTTAATCAGAGTATTGTCTTCATCGGGTTAATATCGGAGTACTGCGGTCCATGTAAACATACTAATAGTTTATCACATAAAACACAGGATTAGGGTAATTAGTCAAGCTCCACCCCAAATAGGATTTAGGTCAGGCTAACATCCTCACCAAAAGGCTTAGAAAATGATATTTTAACTAAGTGAACTCTGTGTTTATGTACCTGCACAGCAATGTGTGTGCCATTAGAGGTAGCCAGCAGAGTAACTGGATGTGGGCTGGTGGATACCATTGGCCGCTGGTGCTGCTCCTGAACTAGTTCTCCGTCCTCAGTCTGGAACACAGACAGATCTGGCGTCACAATTGCCACCTACAACACAAATAAAAATCAAGACACATCAGCAAACACATAGGACAAATATGGCATAGCACATGTTAGCTGATCACTTAGTTCAGCTGAATGAATGAATATAAATACAGATAAAACCTTACACAAAAAAATAGTCACTTGAATGAAATCTGAAGCAAATGTGAACCAATACCTGTCCTTCTGTGCCATCTGCAGAAACCATGGTTACAGAATGACCTTCTCCAGAGGAGAGCATTGCCTCATGAGCAGGGATGGTTATAGTCGTTCCTTCTTGTGTTACCATCGTTATTGTGCCACTCATTGCTTGAACGTCTGCCTGAGAAAAAACCTGAATGGAGAGGGGAAGTATTAGTTATTCATATTTTCTATACACTAAATTATCAGGTAGTGTAACACTTAGTTTCAGCATATTCATGTAATGAAAATATGTAGTAAGGATAATATTAACCAGACCAAAAAAATAAAGCCCACAAAAAAAAATATATATAGATAGATAGATAAGCAAGTGGGGTGTAAGAATGCACAGTTACATGATTTGATTCGGATTCATGACCTTTGCTTCACTATTTTATTTAATTTGATTCCCAGAATATTTTGAACAGAATTTTAATCAAAGAAAAATGGTGCCTGAAAACATATATATATATATATATATATATTTTTTTTTTTTTTCAGATAAATAAATCTGAATCAAACATTGTGGATTTTTGTCTGTATAAAACTAAAAAAATTGCTATGAACAGAGGTTTAATATTGTGAACAATATGTACCAAGTTCACCATATCTTAAAAATAAACAAACATTTATAAGTTCTCCCAAAGATAAGTCTTTGGCCTAGAGAAAATGATCGATTTAAACATGACGAGCTCCGTAGCAGCAGCTAAGCAGTCATTTTAACTGGAAAAAGAGCTTCAAAGTCAGCTAAAATGCGGGACTTCTGCAACCTCCTTCTCAGTCACAGTTGCAGTGTTAATGCAGTTGTGAGGAATGAAACTTAACATTGTAACCGTGTATCAGCACGGCTCAATTTCCAGATTACTCCAAAACAGTTTCTGCTGCAACTGTGCAGGTGGAGAAACAATAAAATAGTAAAATGTTTACTTCAACAGCAGAACTGTAACACAGACACACTAGCCTGACAGAGAGACAAACAGAAAGGAACAGAGGTTGATTGAGAGAGACAGAGAGATAGTATGTTTGTTACTATTATTAATGTTCATTTCTCTACTGTAATCTCCATTCTTTAATATAAACCTTAGCAGTACTGCAACTGCATAAGGTCATGCCAACAAAGCGTACTAAATTTGGAAGAAAACAAAAGGTGAGAATAACTGGACAGAACTGGTAAAAACCTTATCCTTTCTTATTAATGCCTAATTGTTTATTTTCATATGATTTTCCCCAATTCAACTACTAATAAATGCATTTATCACTTAAGCGTTTTTAAGCTGCTGAACAGATACAGGTAAATAAACCTAATTCTAATTAATATAATGTAAATTCCTTGTTGTAACACTTTGAGTGCCAAATTTTAGGCTATTAAAATTTTAATGAAGCTGGAACATTTATACAATACAGAAATTCATAAGAGGAATATATGAGTAAATGCAGAACTACATACAGTCATGGACGAATTTATTGGCACCCCTGGAACTTTTTTAGAAAATGCACCATTTCTCCCAGAAAAGTGTTGCAATGACAAATGTTTT
>JAOUWY010000054.1:28887861-28900277 GCA_025728095.1 Prietella phreatophila | reverse complement strand
ACACTTCGGCATGTGGAGTCACCCGGGCCAGGAATCGAACCACCAACCCTACGATTAGTGGACAACCCGCTCTACCACCGGAGCCACAGCCGCCCCATACACACTTACTGTGTATGATGGAACTTGTCATGATAGAAGTCATTTCTGACTTCGATGTTATATCTGCTATTAATTATATATCAACACACAAAGAGGGTAACTCTTTACACATGTAAGGAATAAAACACAATGTGGCATGCTGTTATTGGAAAGTAATGAATGATGGGGCATTTGATGTTACCACCCTGACATGGATCATTTTCCAATAACCGCCCATCCCAAAGTGCTTTATTCCTCTTTTATTACAAAAATTTGCAAACAAATAAACATAAAAACCGTACTAAGTAAAGGTGATGTAGTTTTTATCCATTTGTGGTCACATTTAATGTTTATGACCATTCACAAAAGAGGTTGGTTCCTGTTATCAGCATTTCACAGAGGTTTTTGCAGCCAAAAATGCTTGGTTTTGCTGCGGCTTTTTTCAAAACTTTGCGTTGTTTTTTTTGTGTGTGTGTGTGCTTTTTTGTGAAAAACTACTTGAATTGGCGAAATTTGCAATTGTGCGGTCTTTCGCAGTGATGTTTATTGGTAAATGAGACCTTTTAGCTGTACTCATGTTCGACACGCGTGAATCGAAGACGGCTTTTGAATGTGCGTTGTGATGATGTCACATGACGAGTCTCGGCCCAAATCTGCAGAAAATCTGTGGTAAAAAGCAAGCTCATACGAATATTGCAGCATTTTCTTGATTTTGAGTTCATTTCTGTGATCGCAAAATCCTGGAGGGACTGAATTATGACTTACACTCCTGTTATATCTATAAACAGTTGTTCCCTCACCAGTCTCTCTTTTGTCCATCCATCTTGAAAACCTTGTCAGAAATCATAGTTACACAGATTTACTGCTTTTAGAGTCATTCCATGGATGCTAGAAAATATAGAACTGCAGAATTGTGCATGTAGGCTTTTGAGAATGTTTCTGATGGACTTTACTCAGCAGTTTTAAGGTGAAACCAATACATATTCACAGATGTTTAAAAACGTTTACTCTGTGTGGTACCAATGTTCTGCCATTGTTTGTGTTAAAGGGTGTACCAGTACTGATTGTGGGACATCACATCCTGTATGGGAAACAGGTCAAACTGGAGAAACCTTTTGCTGTCCTGATGAAGCACTCTGGCCTCCTGCAGGAGGATGAGGTAGCCATGGAAACTGGCCAGGAGAAGCCTACCTCCTACACTGTCTCGGCTATTATCAAAAAGAAGCTGATCTTTAAAACACGTCCTAAACCTATCATTACTAATGTGCCCAAGAAGGTTTAATGGCCAAAACATATATACTGAGGGGCATTCATTGTGTCAACTACCCTCACTTTCTTAAATACACCAGTTTCAGAAAATGTGGTCTTAAAATCTTTCCAAATGATACGTTTTGAATACAAGACTGTTCTGTGAGGTTTGTAAAGATGGGAAATATTGAAATTGGACTACTGGCGTTCTTTTCGGGCAAATCCTATTTGGGTATGTGTGATGTTTTGGTCCATGAGTGTAAAAATAGACGTGACGCAGATACGTTTTCTAGGACAAAGAATGATCAGAGTCAGAGAAAAAGTTTATTATCATAAAAACAATTTGCAGGTGTTATAAAGATCTGCAAAAATAATGTTGCAATATTGATATAAAACTTTTTTTAAAAAACCCAACTTTGACATATTTAACAAGTTGCACAATAAATGTAAATGAGTTCAAACAGTATGACTGGGGGTCTCATGCATTTACACAATATATGGAAAAAAAAGTTTAATGGTGTACATTCTCATTAGCTTTGCACAGAAGTGTAGTGCATGATAGAACAGTTTATTAACCCATAATCATTTACGACCTAAATGTGTTCAAACTCACAAGACCTTCTAAAATAGATCACACTTTCTCTAAACCATTTAAACAACCTTCATGATGTGGCACTTATTTTACAGGACTCAAAAAAATGCTAGTGTCTATTGATGAAAGAACCGCAACACAAAATGTGATGTGTCAGTATTTTTGCACTGGTTTATATTAGATATGTACAGTAGATATTTAAAATTAAATATTTAAATAAGTTTTAAATATTTGGAACCATTAGTGAAAATCATTAATCCTGCACACTGAATGGACAAAAATTACATTTCATGATCCACGTTATTTGAATGACTGACTGTAACCCGATCAGTGTCTACATTCACCATTGTATATTTCAGTTGAGATAACATCCAGACTACACATTTTACAACTAAACCTCATATGTGCCCATGAACAGTGTACACATTATATGCATATCGGCTGTCTATTACTCAAGAATAAACCGTTTCACTTAACTCTGGGATTTGTCTTTATGAGAGTTCTGCATACAGCCATTTCATGAATTCTTAATTTCTCTGCTTAAATTCTTTAATGTACACCATAACACACTACACAGAGATTATTTCTCCTATTTGAGTGTGTTTTTAGTAAGGGAGGTGGACATTGTGCTTATATAATAAATTAGTAAATCCACATGCTGGCATTGGGAGAGTAAAAGGGGCAGATTTTGGACAGTAAATGTCCAAAATCATTATATTTATTATAACATATCTGCTACTTTTGCATTCGTGCAGACTCTAGGCATACAGAGGGCAAAACGTAAATACAAAGCCTTGTGTATTTAAAAGATTGTAATTCTACAATTGCTAATAAACATGTAATTAACTGAATCGCATGTAAACATCATTACTTTAGGGTGTCTGTAAGGTTCAGCCTTTTGCTGGTATGAAAATTACATAGTTAATATGAAGTTGATATGCAGTAACAAGTACTTTACTAATCTTGCATCTATAAAGAAAAGAGAGTAATCTATAAAAGGTTTCTAGCTAATAAAATGTCACATTACTATTAACTTGTAAACAAACTATCTTTTTATTTTTTGCACATTCAAGTTTCGGGTTGCACAGTCAAGCTCGATGCAGTTCTTAAGGAGAATGTTGTTGGTGTGTTTAGTCGCAATGTGTAGCTGCATCTAGAGTACCAGCAAATATGAAAATGTTTGTGGTGTATGATTAATTATATGCAAATAAACCTTAAAAGACTCTTTGGTTGTGCCAAATACAGCATAAAATAATGTTTCCTGAAGAATCCTGAAGCAAATGAAATAAAATTGAATTCAATGCAATAACGGAAACTTTTGGTATAGTAAAAACACCAACAGAATATTGATTAGTACTGCATTTGTTCAAGTCACTGTTCAGACTAAGGCAAATGATGTCAAATTTCATGAAAATTACGACAGATCATTTTCACTGTAAGTGAATTGCAGTGACTAATATGGGGTTCTTCACAGGAACAGTGCATATTTCACCACAGTGTGATTCATATTTGAGTCCAAGCACCCAAACCACTATTCACATATTATGGTGTGAACTTAGCACCATGATGGAAAATTTCCTCTGATCTATGCTTTATATTTAGCAAAAATACTGCACAGCTCAATTGTATCTTTTTCAAATGTCAGCGGTATATCTCAACTGGTGGGGAAGAGCTCCATGGTCTTGCAAATGATGTGAGTATGCATCATTTGAAAATATGACAATGAGCTTAGCACCAAAGAGGTAGAAGACTGATCCAATCCAGTCCCATATAGTTTACCCAGCAACATTGTTAAGGCATTCTAGGCTTCAGCATAGGGCAGGTGATACTGCTCCTCCCTCTTGTTACAGCGCTTGGCCACTATAGCCAAGTAGAGCACCAGAAGTATAAGCCAGTAGCAGGCATAGAGGATGACCCCGCTAATGAGCAGGACCTTCTCAGTTTCACTAAAAGGTTCCTGCGTCTCACAGTAAATTGTGTAACCTACTCCACCAAGCAAAACAAGTGCCCAAACAGTTACAGGTACAGCCCCAATTAAGTTCACCACAATCTTCTTCCTCCCAGATGTGCCCCAGCCTGCTTTATTGATTGTCAACAGGGCAAAGATCTTAGCTGGCAAAAGGCTCGACATGTACAGCAGGGAATAGAGGGACATAAATATCATGACCAGGCTGCCTCTCAGGAAGCAGGCATAGGTGGCCTTCACCATTCCCACTAGCTGAACTGTTAGCAGGAACAGCAGAATATTCCACAGCCGTCCACGGTAGAACAAGTGGATTACTGTAGCCACCAGGAAAAATGGAAAGAATCCAGTGACCACAGACTCATAGGTCATCCAGAGGCTGTGTTTGTGGAACCAGAGAGCATTGTAGAGCCATTCCCGGAAGTACGACTTGCTCCAGCGGGTCTGCTGGTTGAGCCAGCGGATGTAATGAGTAGGTGTCTCAGTCTGGCATTGTGAGCGTGCAGTAAACTTAGTCTTGTAGCCGAAGCTGAGGACTCGGTTGGTAAGATGCCGGTCATCACCAAAGCTACACTTGCTGCCCAGGAACGTTTGGTGGTACCAGGGCTCCAAGAACTGCTGGAGGAGGGAGTTGCGATACATGCCCAGAGGCCCGCTGATACACTGAACACAGCCAAAGTACGATTGGCATGCACGCTCCACGTTGAAGGCCATCCAGTACCTGACACTGCTCAGAAAAGATATCCAGGAGTCATATTTGTTCAATATCTGGAACATATCAGGAAGGTGGATTCATTTTGAGGATGACTTCTTGCTGTGGTAATGTGGAACTAAAAGATTGGTCATGAGTACAACAAGTTGTAACATGGTGAAATTTACCCTACAAAGTCTTCTCACCTGTACATCTCCTCCTACTCCGCCCACCTTTGGGTCCTCCTCCAGAACCTTCAACAGCTCAATTGTGCAGGCTGGATCCAGAACTGTGTCCGAATCACATACCTACAGACATACAGTTGCAATCAAAATTATTCAACCCCCATTTCAAATTTGGTTTATTGTCAAAATTTTACAGACTTTCAACTGTTTGCAATGAACAAATCAAACAAAAGCCACTGAAATAGTTCAACACAACAAATGCTTCAGGTGGGTTTCCCAAATTCAACTGAAAAAGCAACTTAGAACGACTTCTTCAGTCTCAATATTATTCAACCTCTTCATGGCAAGCATCTTTAGTACTTAGCAGAGCACCATTTTGCTGTTATGACCTGCTGCAAACGAGATGCATAGCCAGACACCAGCTTTTGGCAGCATTCCTGAGGAACCATTCCTCATGAGCAATGGCCTCCAGTTCAGTAATATTTTTGGGTTTGTGTGCTGCAACCACCTTAGACTGCAATCCCACCAGAGATTTTCTCTGAGGTTCAACTCAGGTGACCGTGATGGCCCTGTACAATCTTTCAGGACAGGCCCAATGACGCCCAAGCTTCAGCTTCCTCTCAGATGGCATGACGTTTACTCCTAGGACTTCCTTATACTTCAAGGAATCCATCTTGCCTTCCACATGCTTCAGGTTTCCAGCGTCAGAGGATGCAAAGCAGCCCCAGGGCATCACTGAGCCACCACCATGCTTGACTGTGGACAGAGTGTTCTTTCTTCATTCTTCTTCTTCTTGACATACTGCTTATCCATCATGCTGAAAAGTTCCAGTTTGGTTTCATCGCTCCACAGAACAGAATCCCAAAACCTCTGTGACTTATTTATATGATTTTGAGCCGAATGTTCTTGTATTTTTGGGTCAGTAGTGGTGTAGGTCTTGGAGTTCTGGCATGGAAACCTCAGTGCCTGCTGCCATCAAGTCTTGCTGCAGGTCTTTTGCAGTCACTCGAGGGTTTTTTACAAGCTGCCTTCTCAGAAATCTGGTTGCAGCCATTGACAGCTTCCTTTTTCTGCACTGTGCAGGTATTTCATGTCTTTTAGGCCCTTGCCAGTTCAGGTATTTCATGTGTTCCAGCTCAAGCACACCTAGTGCAACTAATGAAGCCCTTGATTAGTTGCATCAGGTGTGCTTGAGACAACACCTGATTAGCAGATTTGTGCTGTTGTGAGGGATTCTATTCAGGGGGTTGAATAATTTTGAAACTGGAGAAGTCATTATAAGTTGCCTTTTCAGTTGAATTTGGAGAAACCACTTGAAGCATTTGTTGTGTTGAACTATTTCAATTGCTTTTGTTTTATTTGTTCATTGAAAACAGTTGAAAGTCTGTAAATTTTGACAATAAACCTGATTTGCAATGGGGGTTGGATAATTTTGATTGCAGCTGTATAATGATAATGGCAGAATGTTGAACTTGATATAACAGTAAAATATGTGATGTATTCTGAAGGTCCCAAAGAAAAGCTAAAAAATAATAATTAGTAATATCTGTAGCATGGCACCAAATGCACTTTTGCAGAGGACTCCAGAAATTAAGGTTTACTTTTAAAGTAAAGTCAAAACTAATGTTTGCTTTTAAACTACCTAATTAGAAATGCCTGTGACTGAGAGTGGCAGATGTTTGCAAGCTACGGTTGGACTTGAGTTGATAATTGAGATTGACAATGAGAGGTTGTTGACAGCACACAGGTGTTCTCAGAATGCAGGTGACAAGGCAATGAAATGACATTTGACCTCCATGTAACAGTGCTTCGGATCATATGAAGAAGAGGAAAAGAAGAAGCCATTGTTTAATTTAACAGTGACAGTAAAATTAACAATAAGGAATTATGTTTTAAGCACTCTCAGTGATTATAATAGCCTATGGCTCATAATTATGCCTTGAAGGTAGATACGTTTTGTTTGGTGAAGCTCATTTCTAAGACTAAGACTCACCTGCACATAATCCACAGAGTTCCCCAGTGCTTTGAAAGCCGTATACATCACTTCTCTCTTCCCGCCCCACTCCTGCATGATGCAGGAGTAGCGGCAGCTACGCACTATCCTGGCCACCCGAATAGCCTCCTCCATATTCACTGAGCCTGTATCTTCGCCTTTGACCCCATTGCTATGGTAATTCCCCTTCCATACCATGCATCCAGCCTGCTCTGTTCCCCCCATTACTTCCCGGAAGATGTCCATCATGTAGGCATCCTCGGGTCGGTTACCATCTACAACAAGCACCACTTTTAGAGTGGGAAAGGAGATGCGGCGCACACTGCGCAGGCATTTGCGTAGGTAGTCCGGGTCCTCCTGGTAAGCAGCAATACAAAGAGCAACAGTGCAGTGCAGGTGCTGTGCCCGTGAAGGTGCTCGCATGCGCCGGTGTTCTAGGTAAGCAAAGAGGCTCTGCAGCAGCAGATGTAGTGACAGGATGGCACCATACAGGCCAAAGGAAAGGTGGTGTTGCTCAGTGTGGATGAACTGGTAGCCAGTCACATAGGCCAGCAGGATGGCAGAGAGCACCACAGCTGCAAATAGAGTGGTGATGAAGATCCGCACCGCTGTTCCACAGCGAGAGGGCATCTACAGGAAGAGGGTGAGAAAGAAGACATGAAAATCAAAGTCTGGGATGATGAGAGAGATGAGAATGCAGCTTGAGAAATGGTGGAAAAGTACTCACTTATCCATGAAATTTAATTTTCTTCAGATATGATTTACAAACAATAAGGTTATGGTGCTTATTGTATGTGTTGAACCTAATGAGGATGAGGAGGATATAAACAGAGCATTTGCATTGAATTTAGTACTGACAGACCTGTGCTGAAAAGCATTTTCTTTTGTTATTACCACAGTAACTGTGGTAATATTGTTTGGATAATAATAATAATAATTTTCAGAATTTTGCCTCTGTATACCACCACAATGGATTTGAAATCAAGATTGTGTGATTGAAGTGTAGACTTTCAGCTTTAATTCAAGGAGTTTAACAAAAATTATTGCATTAACTTTGATTCCAAGGATTGAAATTGTATTTGGTAGATGTTCATGGGAATATTGAACTCCTCTCAATATGCAGTCCAAAGAATGCACGTTATGGAGGCCATCATTATGACTGAAAAAAACAAAACTGACAAATCAGAAAGATAGCAGAAACTTTACGAGGTGCCAAATCAACAATTTGGTACATTTTTAAAATTAAGTAATGCTCTGGTGAGCTCAGCAACACTAAAAGGCCTGGAAGAGCACAGAGGAAAACTAAAGTGGATGATCTCAGAATTCCTTAATTGGTGAAGAAAAACTAATTCACAACATCTAGCCAACTAGTCTCTCTCAAGAAAAGGTTTTGGCTAAAACGAACAAAGAACAGAAAGGCCAGGTTAGACTTTGCTAGAAAAAAATAAATAAATAAAAAAACCTTAAAAATATTCTTTGGACAGATGAAACCAAGAATAACTTGTACCAGAATGATGGGAAGAGAAGAGTATGGAGAAATGGCTCATGATCCAAAGCATACCACATCATCTGTCAAACATTATGGAGGAAGTGTTATGGCCTGGGCATGTATGGCTGTCAATGGAACTGGGTCACTGGTGTTTATTGATG
Organism: Prietella phreatophila; assembly: GCA_025728095.1. NCBI lineage: Eukaryota > Metazoa > Chordata > Actinopteri > Siluriformes > Ictaluridae > Prietella > Prietella phreatophila. Next base: position 28,891,877 of record JAOUWY010000054.1, on the reverse strand, counting down.
ATGTAACTGCTAATAGAAGTAGCAGGATGAATTCTATGTACAGAGCTATTCACAGTACAGATGGATAATAACCCAAACATAACAGTGAAAGCAACCCAAGAGCTGCTTAAGGCACAGAAATGGAATGTTCTTAAATAGCCAAGTAAGTCACCTGACCTCAACACAATTACGCATGCTTTTAACTTATGTGATGTCCAGGGTTCCAGTACTTAATACTTGAATGCAGTCATTTGCATCCAAGTATTAAAAATAAACCTTATATTTATAATTCTGTTAGTTTGTCCAATTACTTTTGAGCCTTTGAAAATGGAGGGACTATGTCAAGAAAAAGGCTGTAATTCCTAAACAGTTAATACAGTATTTTCTGTTAAACCCCTTGAATTATAGCTGAACGTCTGCACTTCAAGCTCATCTTGATTGCTTCATTTTAAATCCATTGTGACGATATACAGAGGAAAAATGACAAAAATTGTCACTGCCCAAATACTTTTGGACCAGACTATAGTGTCTCACCTGTTAGCTGAACAACTACTGAATGTTGGTTTCCTGCTTACTGAATGAACAAACTGATCCTAGTTTCCCTCCCCCTCAGGATAATGATTTTATTTAACAGCCAGGCATGATTTGAACTAAAAAACAATTTTCCATTAATTCATCCCTGTACCCTTTGCCCACAGGAAAAAAAAACTGCTTTCATTGAAAAACAACCACTTCCATTGACCAAACTCTAACTGACACTGCTCCATTAGTTGGAAGTATCCAAACTTAACAATACCAGCTCTCTGAACCTAGGCTGGAGAGACAGCTGCATGCAGAGGATCAGAGGTAACCCTAATTAGAGGGCCTGCTCCATTGGGGGTTTCTTAGCCCAGGGGACTGTCTGAAAAGGATAGACTCATGACAATCTAAAGTACACTTCAATAGTCATTCTCTCACCAATGGCTGTTCACACAGAGACACGGATGTATGTGACGATGAGAAAAGAGTAGCCTACAGAAACCAACACAAACAGAAGTCAGAGCTAAGCCTTTGAACTTGTAGAAATTCAATATAAATGAGAGGTTGTTTAAAGCTGTTTATAGTTATAGGCAGAAAAATATATACATATAATATTTTCTAGACATATAATTTCCAACTAAACTTAACCTCAGTGATGTCCATGAACCCAGTAGTCCATCATCTAAATATTAACAATAAAGATGCAAAGAATAACTGCCCAAGAGATCAGATCGGAACTGATGAGCCATAATAAAATCGTGAATAGGACATCAGACCATGGATTCTCGTGTTTTCCGTTGCCTTAGAAGCTGTAAGTGAGTAATCAATCCAGATGAATGTTCTCAGATCTGACAGTAACAGATTGTCCCAGAAGACCAGTATAATCTAAGCTCAGGTGCAGCAAGTATGGTGAAGAAAGTAATTATCTCACAAAGACATTGCAGATGTGGTCCCAGGTGAAAGGCACAGTGTTTCAGGATTACAGCTCTTCCTTGGGGTTAGGGTTGAGGACAAGAGCATAATGGAATGTAGAGAACCCTGTGTGTTGGTGTTTGTGGTTGGGAATTCAACGGCTCCCTTTGTAGATTCAGAATGTTATGATCCTTTCTGTTAATACCATGGTTTTTGATATGCCTGCCTGTATGCCTGACAATATCAAAATAAATTCATCACCTACAGAGCCTACAAAGATATCTTGTCTTCAGTTGGGAATATATACAGAGCTGACAGTGATTAAAGAATGAATGGGTTTGATTGAGAGCACAATTTCCTACCACTAGGAGGCACACTCAATACAGCGATGTACAATATGTCTCTCTGTACAGAACCAATACATTTGCTTTATTAATGAATTAGGCCAATGTGCACAGTACATTATCAGTGGGAATGAATGAAGTTCAACCAAGCGAGTGAGTAATCAAAGTTTGACTGAAATCCAACCAAGTGTGTAAGCAGAAGATACCCCATAGTACCCCATAATCCATCTATTGAGGTATACACAATCATATCAAAGCTTTGAAAAGACCAGCCACATCTGGTCTGCCCTGTTAATGAATGGATATGTGTAAGGCCTGCCTGAGTGTTATAATCTAGTTTAGTTGCTTGTGAATCCCAAGAGGTTCTTTTTCCTGAGGCCGCCAGAGTCTTGTGTTAAATAAGTCTCTTAAGACATGGAAAGTAAAGCAGGCTGCATTTTCCTTGGAGAGGACCCACATCATCAAACAGAATTCAGAGGCGTTTTTAAAGGGAAAAAAGGAAAGTACCAAAAAAACCAGTGTTGTGCACCATGTATAATGTAAATGTGGCCAGTCTAGAGACATGCATGTTACCACATTTACAAAGATTTCAATAAATTCTAAGAAACTCTAGCTCTGAGAAAATTAACCATTCAGTAAAAGCAATTAGAGTCCACAGGGTTTTTTCCCCATGTTCTATCTCTGTAAACACACTAATACAAAAACTTATTTGTGCAAGTTTTGAGTGCATACTCCCTAAACTTCCCAAAACAAATCTTCTGAGTTTCTTGCTCTCTTACACGCAAAAACACATACACACATAACCTGTATAAAGACAAATTCTATCCTTCTCCCTCCTGTATGAAGATAATTTGGATCCCCTCTTCCTCTGCTCCCTAACAACCAGACACAATACACACACATAAGCACTCCAATTGAGTTCCATACCTTCCAAGCCCTGCGGCGGTAACGGTGGGTTCTCTCTGTCCAGGGAGAGTCTTGCTGGATATGCAAGTGGGGGTGTGTTCACCCGGCGTCTACCACACTCCTCTCCACTGCAGCACAGCACGCTCCTTGTTCTGCCTCCTGCTCACACTACATCTTTATTTCACCAGCTCTTAATTCAGGATCTCCTTCATCCAAAAATCCAGCACCCCGGTCTCCTCCTTCTCTGGTTCCTCCTTCCTCTCCCTTCTCCTTAACTCCTGTTGTCTTGCACACTCCTGGGGCATGAAGGCCTCTCAGTTGAGAAAGCAGTGTCAATAGACGGGTATGTTGAGAGTGGTAGAGCCTGGTTGTGGCTCACCTGGTCCTGGCTCCAGCATGCATGCAGAAAGAGCGCCCTGCATGGTGAGGCTGCTTTATCTATTTCCCTCTCTCTTATTTAGTCAACACTGTGCTACAGTGGTAGCTGCTGTCCTTTCTGCATTTCTGCAATGCAGTGTAACCCAAATCTTAGCACCCCCTTCTGTTAACACACTGTCGTGGTTTTCTGTCTCTCTCTCTGCAAAGTACACTCGTGTCATTTCCTCCTCCTATCCTCAATTTCACTTCTGCACTCTGTCTCCTTTTGCCGCTCTTTTCTGCAGTGCAGCCAGCTACCACAAGACTCAGAACCATTTGGGCAGACCCCTTATCAATGCTTCCTTTATGCACTTATTTATTTATTCATCTTGTGCCCTAGCCACCGACAGCCTGCAGGTCCAAAGAGAAAATGAAGAAAAAAGGGGAGAGAGAGATAGGAGAGAGAGAGAGTATTGGAGTGCAAACGGGGGAGGATGGGGGGAGGGTTGAAGATGTGTAGTATATGTAGTAACAGTCAATATACCCTTTGTAAACCGTTCACTTCCCAAATATTCATATCTGTGTAATACCATCATACAATACAATCATCATTTGACATGTTTTTAATTAATTTCTCAAGAATAAAAGTCATTTTCTTTCAGCTAGTACATCATGGCTATAGCAGGTTATTGGTGTAATAGCTCTTTCATGGCTGGGCAGCAGGAGAACATAAAGCATAGTAGAGGAGGAGGTTATCCTGAGTGCCAGTGATAATGATGTGCAGTGGCATCATAGCTGCCTTCACATTCAAGGAATTTCCTTGAATCGAAACCACTCTCAACATAGTCCTGTAAACCATATGGGATGTCTGTGTCTCTCTCTCTCTCTCATATATATATATATATATATATATATATATATAAAAAGTGTGTGTGTGTGTGTGTGTGTGTGTGTGTGTGTGTGTGTGTGTGTGTGTGTGTGTGTGTGTAACAATCTGTA
>JAOUWY010000054.1:28852015-28865379 GCA_025728095.1 Prietella phreatophila | reverse complement strand
AACCAGGCACCACTCATCACCTGGCCAATACCATCCCTACAGTGAAGCATGGTGGTGGCAGCATCATGCTGTGGGGAAAGAACCGTTTTTCAACGGCAGGAACTGGGAGACTATTCAGGATCGAGGAAAAGATGAATGCAGCAATGTACAGAGACATCCTTGATGAAAACCTGCTCCACAGTCTGGACCCCACTCCAAATCGCGTTTAATAAATACGAAAGTTTTTCTGATAGTTGTCTATATTGCGCTTGAATGTGAGTCATTATAGGGGACAGGACACAATGGTTTCGTCGAAATCATGCTTCGTTTCGAAATATAATATCCGCTTGGTTAGGCTAGGTTTCGACGATGAAATTCGTATAAAATTGTCCCCATTTTACAGCTTAAAAGCGGCTTGATTATACCGTACGTCATATGAACGATAATCTTTGCGACTTTTCGCTGACTATTCGATGTCGAATTGTAGGCACTAGTTTTGTGCATGTTTAACTCTCAATCCTGGGTAGAAACAGGAAAAATAATGACAGTGATAAAATGGTGTTGCCTTCAAATATACTCTGGGTATGGTATTGGTGGGATTCAAACTTGTGATTGCCCAAAGATCTGGCTAAATATTTTTTTCTGTTGAGCCAATCGCGAGCCCATAATCAACTTAACAGTGTGTTTAAAAATAAATAAATAAGAAATAAGAAGCTTATAGGAACTGGAAGACTCGATGTAAAAGCAAACATGTAACCAAGCATATGTTTTTAAGGCAAGTAATCATATAACACCAGGAGCTGCTTAAATATAAAAATCAGAAAATATAAAACAAAGAAAAAAATATGAAATAAAGCAACTTCAGGCCTGATCCCCTCCAAACACCTGTGAACGATAGGAAATGTATTTTCATGCACTCTAAGCAACATTTATATTTTGTGTTCTTCTGCACAGGTGGCCATAATACATCTTCAGCTTTACAGCTGTGCCTGCAATTTTGTATCACTTGCTGCAGCTGAAACCATTTAGGGATACGTTTTGTTCTCACTGAAATCGAGCTGCACTGCAGAGGCCATCTCTTTCTCGTAGATTAGATGGTTGGTTGTTTTGATCCAGTCATGAAATTGACTTGTGTGTTCATACCTGCCTAAACATACCACTCTGAGGGAGTAAATGCAGCTGGGTTGAAGGTGAATGTAGTATACCTGTGCAGCTCCAGACAGCAGAGTGGCCACCAACCCCATTCCCATACTCAGAGTCTGACTCTCAACTGAGCTCTCTGAGCCATGATCTAGACCCACACATGCCCTCTGTAGCATGGCCTCTATGAAGCTGACCACCTAGACAGAAAGAATGAGGGATAGCATGAGAAAGTATGTTTAACATTATTACACACATACTCATATATTGAGATGAAAATTGCCTGGGTGGCTGCATGGCTCTTGGCAGCCACAAAATGTACAGGACTCTTTTTTTCCCCCCAAGAAAAATAGCGATATAGAGATATTGGCACAGACCAATAAATTCTGTGTGCTGATTTTAAGATTAAAATGCGTCATATGCCCTAAATCCTCTTAATCAGGACTCCCAGTAGAACCTTGCCATAAATACACGGACAGTCACACAAGGACAGATGATTGTTCTACAAAAAGAAGCTTAAATGGCCAACAAAAACAGAGCAAGCAAAACTGCTAACACCAAATTAGGTAAGAAATTACCAAACGTTAGGAATGGACTTCTGATCGAGCTTGTGCTCTAACCAGAATTATATTATGAAGCTCAATATGGCCTAAACGGTTTCATCTATCTCTGAAGGATAAATCAGACAACCAATCACACACCTGGGTGGCCTTACGCAGTAGCTGTGTGTGTGGCAGAATCTCACACATAACAGCCAAAGTCTGTAGGAGAGCCAGCCTTTGACCATAGACACTCACACACCCTGTGAGATGTTTCTCCAACTCCAGCAGCGTCATGGAAGATGTGTCTACTACCTTCTCAGGCTCCTGCTGCTCTGCTGCCAAGTCTGTCAGATCCTACGTGGAGGGGAAAAAAACCTGGCTTGTTTATTTTTGCACTATTTCTGTCTTCAAATTCAAACAAAGCACCTACAGGATAAAACCAGTCCTACTTCAGTGGTGTGTATGTGTGTTTGCCCCCGATATACCTGTAACAACTGACATCCGTCATACTGAACTGGTAGGTTGTATTAATATTATCTACCCACTAATCATAACTGCCTACAATGTAAAAATATAGAACAGTTTTTTGTGATTTTTTTGCAAAAAAACACTTGAATTGGCAAAATTGCAATTGCACTAAATTGTTTTGCACAGACATTCACAGTGATGTTCGCTGCCAAATGACCTTTTAGCTGTATTCATGTTCGACACACGTGAAACGAAGGGGGCTTTGGCTGAACACATGTTGTGATGATGTCACATGACACGTCTTGGCCCAAATCGATGGAAAATCTTCCTCCGAATACTGCAAAGTTTAATTGATTTTGCGTTAATTACAGCGATCGGAAAATCCTGGAGGGACTGAATATGAAAAGAAAATACCTTCTTACATACCTGAGTCTATTTACAACAAAAAGATGAAGATGTGCTCAGGGAAGGTATGTACTGCTTAATTTAAAAGAGTGTAGTTTGTAAAGTATGAAAATAAATAAAATTATGTGATGTAATTTATACCACTGTTAATGCCACAACTTTCAAAACATACCTGCAGGAGGGAGAGGAAGAATTCTCCAGGCAGCTCGGTGTCCTTCATCTCAGCCAAGATCTGTATAACACACTCCACTTTCCACTGATCCCCTGACACTTTATCATACAGAGCATCGTCCTCATCACTGCGTACATAAGACAGACCAAATGATTCGATATTTTGGAAAATGTACTTCAATGACATATTATCACATCATAACGCTGCATCTCGGTCACCTGACTGGGTCTTTTCGGGTGAGCCTGACGCCTCCTTCACTACCAGGTGAGAAATGGTATCCAGATGCAACACCACCCCCAGCTCCATCTCCACTCCCTTGCATGACACACAGGTGTTTGAGCAGTAAAAGTGCTGATGACTGCTCCACATGAGACAGGTACCACTGCAAGATTTCCTGACAGGGGGTGCTGTTGAACATAATCAACATTAGGGCACTTAGGATTAACAAATATTTTAATATTATCATAACTCAGGCTTTTACTGACCGTAGGTGAGAGACATTTTGTTTGGTGTAACAAAACAGGCTGACAATTGTGGGAATTACTTCCTCCAGAGCGCTTAGCAGTATTCCTGATGGGCTGTTACCCACCACGTAGATCTGTTAGAAATGAAAAATGCTATTATTAAAAGTACATATTTATAAATTTACAAAAAAGTCTATTTCACAGTTGGAACACCCAGGTAAGCTTGTACTATAAAGCTCTTAGTTAGGATGAAACCTAAAGCCACTGAATGCAAAAAAAAAAAAACTTAATCCATAGACCCAATTAAGACTAATAATTATAGAAAAATAAATATGGGTGACATTTAGAAATTGTTCTAAGTATTTTTGCTAAATCCCCCAATGAGAATGATTATTATTAGGAACATCTTTACACCTACTCATTCATGCAATTATCCAAACAGCCAATCACGTAGCAGCATGATGCATAAAATCATGCAGATACAGGTCAAGAGCTTCAGTTTACGTTCACGTCAAACATCAGAAGGGGGAAAAACTTTATCTTAATGACTTTCAGTGTGGCATGGTTGTTGGAGCCAGACAAGCGGATTTGAATATTTTAATAGTAAAATGGTAAATTGGTGATCTCTTGGGATTTTCATGCACAATAGTCACCCGAGCTGACCTAGAAATTCTGTGGGCAGAAATGCCTTATTCAGGAGAGATGTCACAGGAAAAGACTTGTTTGAGCTGATAGGAAGGCTAAAATAACTCAAATAACCATTCTTCACAAATGTAATGAGCAGAGAAGCATCTAAAAACACCTAACATGCTACATTTTCAGGTAGATGGGCTACACAAACAGAAGACCTCATCAGGTTCCACTCTTGTCAGCCAAGGACTAGAATCTGAGGCTTCAGTTGGCACAGGCTCTTAGGAACTGGGCAGCTGAAGAGTGGAAAAAGACCAGGTGATGTTTTTCCAATCTTTAATTGTCCAGTTTCGTTGAGCCTGCACCCAAACCATGCCATGGTCACTGCTGAGACTTTCTCGCCATTCTGGTGTCTGATGTAAACATTAATAAAATCTCCTGAAATGTATCTACATGACTGTATGCGGTGTGGCTGCCACATGACTGGCTGATTGAATGCAGTGGGTGTATATACATATGTACTAAATAGCAGGAAGAAGCTCAGTGCACACTTGACAGCCAGAGAGAGAGAGAGAGAGAGCGAGAGAGAGAGCGAGAAACAGATAATATATCTGCATCTAAGGGAGGTGAACAGTAGTGTAATATCTACATTGTAAACTTTCTAGAAATAAAATCAATAAATCAAATGAAATCTTCAGAAAAATAGCAGTTGAACATCCAGCTCTACAGGAGGCATCTGGCAGTTGATGATGCTAATTTAAATATTTTAATAGAGTACTGTGATTTCTAATATTGCAAACATGACCCAATATTAGTACACTTCTCACTTTGTACACATCCTCCACACAATAGGTCAGCTCAGACTCGGATACTACCTCCTCTCCTGTAACATGTGCTGCATCTAAAATATGAAAAAAAAATACCAACGTAAAATATTAAGAGGCAAAAACAGTGCAGCGTTTCTATTCAGGACTGAAAAGATTCAATGTACACTCTAGGGAAGGTTTACAACACACATATACAGTGATTGATGGTGCCAGAGAATAACATAACTGCAGACCTTGCTGGACATTTTAACAGCAGAGAAATCTATACTTAATCAGTCACAAGGTATTTAAAGAAAACTGCTGTCTTTACATGCATCCACACACACAGACCTGGGACTGATGCACAATGCTGTAGGGGTAAGAGGAGAGGAGACAGTAAGAAGTGTTGGGCAAACTCAGGCTGATCCTCCACCATGGTGAGCGCCACCCTAGTGGCTACTCGCTGGAACTGCAGTGCTGTTATCTTGTCCTTGAAATGAAGAAGATCTAGAACCTACACACAGCATGGTGATATAATTGGAGAATAAAAGTGTAAAACGATTCCAAGTGGTGAAAATATCAACTCAAAATATCAGGAGTTTCTAACTCCCGAATTATATATCACTGAAATCAGCCCACCACCTACAGAAAGATGTTAGTACGTATGACAAGTGGGTGCGACCCTAGATGGGAGATAAGACATGAGTTTTATATAAAATAGCCGTTTGGCTCATCAGTTTTGGTGCATCGACATGATGCAATGGCAAAGTAAATGATGGACGTAGTATTGCTGCATGTAACATGACATCAGAAACAGATTAAAACTATAACGGTGTCTCAAATCACACACTTATGTAGTATTCTAGACAACTTTTATGCCTATTGTTTACATACATATAAACATAGCTAAAAACATGTCCCTCCTTACTAGCCTTCTAGGTCAGGGATGTCAAATATATGGTCCGTGGCCTGGGACAGCATGACAAACATTCTAATATGGCCACCAAATGAATTTATTCAATATAATCATTTAAAATCCTGTCATGACATTCATTTTTTAATTGGAAAAAAAAAGAGTTAGTTTCAGTTCTATGATTTAACACTAAAAGATGTGGGGGATATCAAAGGGGGTGAATAATTATGCAAGACAGTGGTTTTTTTTAATGAATTGCAGTTATGTATGTATGTATGCATGCATGTATACACTTACTTTCCACTTTATTGGGAACACCTGTAGTATAATACACGTGTTATCTAATCAGACCTGCACTCTAGCATTTACACCTCATAATCTTCCAGAATCACATTAAATACAGAGAACGTGAACAAGGGCACTCATAGTGTGCAGCATAGTGTGTACATGCATATGCATAGTAAATCTTTATAACACAGTTATTCTAGTATAATACAGCTATATTTAACTGCTGCTTGTTTTTGACAAGCCATGCCATTTTTCACGAAATCTTTACCTGTGGGCACACTTGACTGTAATAACTCTCAGCAGAGAGTGACTGTTGGGGGCAAGTCACCAGTATTTTGGCTACAGCATCAGATTTTCTCCAATCTGAGTCTCCACCTAGTGGACACAATAGCAGAATACACGTCTTGAGATAATTCTGTACATAAATCAACAAATCCTATAAACATGTAAAACCATATATTATAGTACACCCACATTTTACCAAATTTCTTAAATTAATAAAAAAAAAAAGCACTGCTTCCTCCATCTGTGAGAACAGGCTGTTACAAAAGTGTGAAATGCATTTCAAATCAATCACAGCCTTAACTACACCACAACGACACCAAAGATCTTTAATGATTTTCTGAATTTATTTATACTCCAACATCTCCTAAATAAGATAATTGCTATTATTACATACTACAGCCTCCTCAACACCAACTCTAGGAGCTTGACAACAACACTCTTACCTCCCGATCCCTCCAAGATGGCTCTGACCACCGCTTGGACCCCATGTGGCTGCATCAACCTCTCAGAGAGCAGCTGGCCACAAAGACGCCTCAACCAGGGGGGAGCTTGAGGCAGCCTGGAGCCTGGAACCGCCTGGAGAAATACACCAGCATAAAGAGTGAAAAGGGTACACTAATGAAAAATGCAGTTCAAGAAAGTAGAAACAGTCAAAGTTCACACCTTGGGGCCCCCTTGAAGAACCAGCAGTTCCTTTATAGCAACTGGCTGATAAACTCTTCCCAGAAGACTCTGAAGTTCTTGTTTGCACATCTTCCGCTCTTCCACAGTGAGGCCCTGTGGAAAAAAAAAAACAACATTATTGGAAAAAGTCCAATGCTAACAGAAGTTGAGTTGACAACCCCAAGAATCAGTTAAACAATGCAATTGTCAAACTGCAATCTTTGCCTCCTTTCAAGAGATTTTCAAACTATGTCTCTGATTGTATTTGAAGGGTGGATTCTGGAATCCCTGGCCTCTTCAATATATATCCGTTGAGTGATTTGTAATGAGTTATTAATCTACCTTTATCTTTCAAAATATGAAATGGCTTATGAGGTTTACTAGTACATCCCAGGTCATTGGGAGTCACTCAGGCCTGTGCTTACTGAGCAGTAAAGAATTTACTTTACTTTTCATCTTCCATTACTAGAGAATAATGATGAACATTGTCTGAACTTCTTACTGAGAGAAAGTATATCTAATCAGTTTATTTTGGGAAAGTTTCCTGGTCAGAGCAAGAGCTCAACCAAATCCAACCTTGAAGAACAGGTGCATCTGGATGTGTGTGTGTCACAGGATGTTGGGAGGTTTGTCACAAGAGGTTCGGATCTCTTGACTCCTACTCTTCATTCATCATATCGGATCCTTTGGTCTTTAACTGTAAATTCCCCTACATACTTAATGGCATTAACCAGTCAAACTGACTTGTGTGGATCAACATCCATCTGTGACTTTTTTGTTTAAAACTTGTTGGTATTCGCCAGGGTGATGAATAACAATGGATTATTTTGCAACAATGGGACTTCGTGTGTGTAACCTCATATTCAGTCAGTTACAAATCAGGAATAAAATGGAAATAATAAAAAAAGGAAACAATACATTTTCAGAAGACTGAGACAAATTTACAAAATATATAGATTTGTTTCAAGGGTGACCTTTTATTTCCATTTATTTTACGTAATTTTGTGGGGATCGATAATTTGGCCACACTGGGTGCAAGGTGAGAATACACTCTGACTGCTATGTCAATCCAAAGTGCACAATGCACACATGCTGTAATGTATATTTTCTGCAATAATCATAATTTCTCAAGGTGCCAATAATTCTGGAGCGGACTGCAGTTAGCCATTCAGTTTTGACCTACAACAAGGGGCTCCAGCAAAGTCTCTGACTTTGAAATTATTATCCGTCATGTGAAAAATATGTGTACACTGTGACAAATCCCCTTGCAATGCCACACACTAGTGCAATGCCATACACTAGGGGAACTAATCACAAAACTTTAAATTACAACACGATACATGGAAGGATGTTCGGTATTGGACTTTAACAAGACAAAATCCAAGACAAGCATTCTTTCAATGGCAAATGAGGAGTGATTTCACAGATATTCATAGATGGACACTCTCTGGTCTGATTATTGAAGTAACAACATGGCGTCTTAAAAAATTTAAGACAATGAAAACAGAATGTTTCATAGAATATGTCTGGACAGAGAAGTACTGTATTTGTTTAGTCTGTAAGTTCCACACAGATGTATCATCTTTTCATGTCCATGGCCATTGTTGATGTCATATTTAAAGCCATAATCTAATCATTCATTTAATGTATTATAGTATAAAAAGGTATCAGGTCATCCCATCCATACATAATGTATAGTGGGAAGAAATATTTTGCCTCCACTATCATAATGACTCATTTCCGACAGTAGAGCGCATATGTACACACGATTCTACAAAGTGCAAATAGTGAAACTGTACAGGAAAAGGAATAAACACTTGGCAAAATCTAGCTTAAAAATAAACTGTTAACACATGACAATTTTAAGTAATATTACCTTATTAATCTCTGCACTGTCTCCTTCAGGCCGATGAGGCCGATACCCTAACTGGCAAAGTGCTGCCATCAGGTCACCCAGGTGGCGAGTAAAGACCACAGTAGCCAGGGATGACAAAGCAGCCACCTCAAGAAAAACGGTAGTGGTTATGAGAAGCCTGCGTTCACAGGGTGGGGCTACGTCACGATGCACTGCTCCTTCCACAGCAACCCCAAACGCAGAGCGCAGAGCCAGACTCACCCCCACTCCAGGTACCAAGTATGGACACAGGCCCAGGGTGACAAGAAACTGTAGCACGGTGCCTAAGGTCTTCTGTTGAGCTACACTAAGGACATCGGGAGGTAATGGCGGAGCTGCCTCTGGAGCACAGGGGTTTGGAACAGCAGGACATGAGTCTCTGTTAAAAGCATCCACTAGCCTGCTGAGGTGGCGTGCCAAGCAGAGCAGCAGGAGGAGGCATTCCTGTACAAAGCTCCAGGTTAGGTCCTCAGTGTGAGCACAGAACCATTGTGTCGCGCTCCTGACTTCCTCCAGTAAACGGCGGGCATCCTCCAGCTCGCCGCCATCTAACATTCGCTTCAGTTCCAACTGGTTCTTCTGGAGCGCGGACACAAGCACTTCCTGTTGGGTTGTTTGTGCGCCAGTCGAATTGGCCTCTGTTAAATAAATAAATACATACATACATACGTTCATATTAGCAAACTGGCACTAGTCTGACTGAACTGGACTACACAGATGTTGCTATAGCTGGGTGGGAGGACCATGGAGAATTAACATGCCAGATTAATCTAATAAATAATTACAGCTCAGTGCAAAGGTTTGTATCCCCTATGGAATCTGAATGAAAAATGATCCTCTAGTTTGCAATTTTTCCACAAATAAAAACTTTCCATTAAGTAAACAATTTAATCTGTCTGATCGTACAAGAACTACCACTTAGGAGTTCAGAAGATATGAGAAACTGGAGGCAGTTACAGAGGCAAAGGCATGGCACCCGAGTAAGTATAGAATATTTATATAATACTCAGAAAAGAAAATGCTAAGCATGTCGTTTAACATACACCATTTGTCTTTTGTCACATTTTGTAATAATAAAATAAAGAACAACTACAGAAAACTGTGCTCATGCTTGTTCCGTTGACAGACAGTCAACTTCAGAATGACTAGCAAACCTCACAGAAAACGAATATATAAAATAAATAACGTGTGGAGTTTTGTATGTTCTCCCCATGTCCACATGGGTTCCTTCTGAGGTCTCTGATTTCCTTCCACCTACCAAAAACGTCAGAAGTTAAACTGGCTAATCTAAATTGCCCCAGGTGTAAAGGTGTGTGTGCAGCGTCCCACCCAGAATATATTCCTGTCTCGGGTCCAGTCTTCCTGGGATAAGCTCCAGATAAGTGGTAAGTAAAGCAGAATGAATTAACACAGGCATTAAGTGATATTTCCTCCTTAAAAATAGCACGCCAAAACAAAACTATTAACTATCTTTTCAAACATAAAATGTCTTAATGGCATTTTTATGTAATTTATCTGTAAAACACTTGTTTCAAAATTATTGGCACCCTTTCAAATAACAGCTGGTGAAGCCTCCCCAGAAGTGCAGAACAGTCTAGAGCCTGTAATGTCTATAAAGGTTGGAGACTTTAGTCTCGGTCCACTCCTACATGCAGAAAATGTTAAGCTCCCAGTATTTTCCCTAACATAAGAAAGTTTTATAAAATCTCTAAAAAAACGTTTTTGCAGAGCACCTTAAGCCGAATGAATGTAAAAAGGCATTTAGGCAACATATAACAATTAATGTAAAAGCAATGGTGAGAGGTCTATGCGCTGACAAAAAAATATATATATGCAGAGGTGGCATGATCTCAAATGGAAAGTTAAGCTGGCAACAGGATTGCCAATCAGCATTCAGTGTTTGGACAAATGTTGATTGGATGTTTCTCTGTAACATCAACTTGGGATGGTAGTCACAACCATCGACCCAGATAAGCATGTTGCAAGTCATCGATAAGATAAACGTCAAAGTATAAATGAAGTATAACTAGGAAGTAATTCTTGTGGATGTTAATAATAGTGATAGCAGACAGAGAAAATTTATAACTGATGTGGCCCATTTAAAAACTAATGAAACTGCTAACTTATGCAAGATATTCATGTACTGAATTAAGTTATGTTAGCTAGCAAAGATAGTTAGTTGATGTTACATAAAGATACCTTGACTGAAGTGTTTATATCTAACATGGTTTGGTTAGCTAAACAAAGTTAGGTTATGTACACATGTAACATCTTTTTCTGATTAAAAATTGTTGGACAGAGTGTTTTTCCATATACATTAATTATTTTTTTAAAAACACTGTAACAAAATGCAGTTGAGGGCGACCCAAAAGAAGCCCAGGGCATTTTTGAAACACGGCCTAGTCCATAGGATTATTATGTAAAACCTTAAAAAAAGACGCTAGTTTTCTTTATGTCCTTTGGCTGCATTTTTTAAATAATTACATATGCATTTCAACATGTTTATTCTTCCTATGTGTACACGTTAGGGGGAGCGGGTCTCCCTTCAGTCTCCTCTTTAGGAGGTGAAGTACTGCGCAAGTGGGTTAAGGTCTGGTGATTGATTTGGCCAGTCTAAAACCTTCCTCTTTCTCCACCTGACAAAGTCCTTTGTGGTGTTGGCGGTGTTTTTTGGGTCATTGTCTTGCTGCATGATGAAGTTCCTCCCAAATAGGTTGGAAGCATTTCTCTCTGAACTGGATGACAGAATGTTTCTGTAAACTTCCGAATTCATTCTGCTGCTACAATCGTGAGTTACATCATCAATAAAGATTAGTGAGTATGTTCCAGAAGCAGATAATTTTTTCAATTCAATTCAATGTTATTTGTAAAGCGCTTTTTACAACGGTCATTGTCTCAAAGCAGCTTTACATAAATATATAAACATGGGATACAGATTTTAAATGTGTGAATTTATCGCAATCGAGCAAGCCGGTGGCGACAGTGGCAAGGAAAAACTCCCTAAAATGTTAAGAGGAACAAACCATGAGAGGAACCAGACTCAGAAGGGAACCCATCGACATCTGGGTAACAATGGACAGTGTGAAAGTAAAGATCATTATGGTTTTATATGAAGTCTGTTTGTTAAACTAGTCCACTGTTCAAAAGAGACCCGAGTGTAAAACTGCATGTGGCAATTGCAGTCCCAGGGCCAAAGTAGCAACCGTAGTCCCAGCAACCACAGTCAGAATGTCCATCTGAAATTGGAGTTGATGAGAGCTCCATCCAGAGGTAGGGCATCCGAACAGATCCAGAGGTCCAGAGAGCAGAAAGGATCAAGATCACTTGCATCTCCATAAAATCATGTGTGGCTCGACAGAAGGAACGAGGGAGAGATTGTTAAGTAAGACTGTGCTTTGCATAAAAGAAAGACTACTCATTGTGTGCTTTGCATAAAAGAAAGACTACTCATTGTAAGCTTTTGTTAACAAATACATTTTAAGCCAGGACTTAAACACTGAGACTGTGTCTGAGTCCCGAACACTAATAGGAAGGCTACTCCATAACTGTGGGGCTTTAGAAGAGAAAGCTCTTCCCCCTACTGTAGTCTTCGCTATTTGAGGTACCAACAAATAGCCTGCACCTTTTGATCCAAGTAGGTGTGGAAGATCATAGAAAACTAAAAGTTTGCTTAGATACTGTGGCGCAAGACCATTTAGTGCTTTATAGGTCAATAATAGTATTTCATAATTAATGCTTGATTTCACTGGGAGTCAATGCAGTGTGGATAAGATCGGGGTGATGTGGTTATATCTTCTGGCTCTAGTAAGGACTCTTGCAGCTGCATTGTGGACTAACTGGAGCTTGTTTATGCTCCTACTGGAACATCCAGACAGTAAGGCATTATTACATTAATCTAGTCTAGAGTTGACTCATTCATGGACCAATATTTCTGCATTATGTAGTGACAATATATTTCTTATTTTAGAACTATTCGTAATATTATCTACATGAGCTTCGAATGAAAGACTGGACTCAATAATCACACCAAGGTCTTTTACTGCTGCACATGATGAAACAGAGAGACCATCCAGAGTAACTATGTGATCTGGCTACTCGTGATCCAAGTACAAGTACTTCTGTCTTATCAAAATTAAGTAAGATGAAGTTAATAAGCATCTACCGTCATGCAAGCAATCATGCAAGCCCAAGTCATGACATTACTATGCTTGACTGATGAGCTTCTATGTTTTGGATCATGAGCAGATCCTTTCTTTCTCCATACTTTGGTCTTTTCATCATGTTGGTAGAGGTTATTGGACTTTACTGGCTCATCTCTGTATATCTTTGCAAATTCCAGTCTTATGATTATTACTGCTCATGAGTGGTTTGCAACTTGTGGTATGGGCTCTATATTCCTGTACTTGAAGTCTTCTTCAAATGGTGGATTGTGATAACTTCACCCCTGCCCTGTGGAGGATGTTTGTGATGTCTTTGACTGTTGTTTTTTTTTTGTTTGTTTGTTTTCCACAGCAATGTTTCTGTCATCAGCTGCTGTTGTTTTCCTTGACTGACCTGTTCCACATCTGTTACTCAGTACACCAGTGGTTTCTTTCTTTTTCAGGACATTCCAAATTGTTGTATCGGCTATGCTCAATGCTTGTGTAATGGTGGCGACCTGGAACGTTTGTTCTGGGAACAGCCAAACATGTTCTGGTATTGGGTTCTAGAGGGAC
>JAOUWY010000054.1:28813818-28825733 GCA_025728095.1 Prietella phreatophila | reverse complement strand
CACACACATACATACACACATGTATATATAAAAAAAAAAAAAAAAACACGCACCTCTAAAGAATTTGGACTCGAACCAATCCAATCAGACTGACTGTGTATAAATTGAGGAAATACAAGACCACTGTAATACAGTGAGGGGAAAAAAGTATTTGATCCCCTGCTGATTTTGTACGTTTGCCCACTGACAAAGAAATGATTAGTATTTGTGCAACATGTGATTCCGGTAAAACAAGACTGACTGTTGGAGGTTCTCCACCGTTCAGTAGGAAAGCACGTGCAAGTCTTGAGTGTCCAATATGGTATCTTGTGTATATGGTCTGATCATGTCTGGATTCAAAGGGAAAATTCACGAATTGTCTTTTGTTTGTAACAGGGTTGATTTTGTATGGTTTGTTATGAACGCACTGCTCCCATTCCATTTACCACTTTTTTTTTTGATGTACCACCTGATTGTAGGATTTAACAATCTGTAATTCTCAATTTGAAGACTTCCTCAGTAGCAATGTCTGCTTGTTTGTTGCCAGACAGTCCCATATGGTCTCGTATCCAGAAGAAAAGGATGTTGAAATTTTGTCTCTGTAAAGAAACCACTTTAACTAGGATGCTGGTAATTGTGGGATGTTCGGTCTTTAAAGATTCGAGTGCTTGGAGGGAAGATTTTGAGTCTGTACAGATTAAAAAGTGCCACTTGCATGTGCACTCTATCTGCTCTCGGACCAAAGAACAGGCCTCGACTGTGAAAACTGAGATTTGTCCAGGAATACAAATACAGAGTCGTTGTTCTGCAAACACTACTGCTGCAAACACGCTATTGTCCCTCCTAGATCCGTCTGCATTTATGGGTTTATGAAGTGGGAGCCGGCATCTTGTGTCCAAGAATTGTTGTTTATATTCATTTGAGTGGGTCACCGTCTTCTTATGTTGTGTCAGATACATTACGGTGTTTGGTTTCTTCAAAGTTCTGACCATAATCCAATACAAATGCTGTGGAAGGACCTGAAGCAAGCATTTCATGTGACGAAACACCAACATCCCAGAGTTGTAGCTGTTCTGTACTAAGGAAAGGGCTAAAATGCCTCCAAGCTGATGTGCAGGACTGATCAAAAGTTACTGAATGTTTAGTTGCAGTTATTGTTGCACAAGGGTAGATAATGAAGCAGAAGTTCACATACTTTTGCCACTCACAGATCTGCAATATTGGATCATTTTCCTCAATAAATAAAGCATGAAGAATAATATTTTAGTCTCTTTTGTTTAATTGGGTTCTCTTTATCTACTTTTAGGACTTGTGTGGAAATGTTTTAGTTATATAGATCAGAAAAAGACTCTTATTCAGATATAAGCATACACATTACGGAAACCAGTGGCAATTCTGAGAAGGGTGTAAGGCTAATACACTTCCCTTTTGTATCCCTGGCATGGTGCATTTAATAAAAATGAAGGGGACATCTCCTTTTTCTCAATATCTGCAATTACATATTGAAACTGAACCCTTTCTCTTCTACAACAATGAATGCCAGGGTGTAGCCTAACAGTGAAACAGCACAATGTAATGCAAAGTCAGAGGTGCAAACATTCCTAGCAAGAAAATCCTAGGAGGCAGACAAACAAAAAACCCAAACAAACATGACAATGCCACACCAGCAAAGTTCAGTCCACCACGTAATGTTTGACATAGCAACAAGCTATAATGACAATTGTAATAAAGACATTTTCTGCTGATCAACTTTATATTAAAAGTTTTTCACTAATGTGGAAGAAACTAGATTTAAAATCAGATCCTAAGATGCATTATAATGGTAGAACAGCAATAGAAACGCAGGAAAAAGGCAGAGAGAAGGAGCTTACCTGGGTGGCATACTGATAGGTGAACGAGGTTTAAGAGGCTTGTCCTTTTCTTCTTTCTTCTCACGTGGTTCCCTTAACGGCCGCTCTCTGGGTCTTCCGTCTTTCTCGTCTCGTTTCAGTCGATCTCGCTCCCACTCTTCCTTTTTACGCAACCGCTCTTTATCACGCTCCCGCTCTCGCTCCCTCTCACGCTCCCGCTGCCTGCGCTCTCGCTCACGGTGGTCTCGCTCACGCTCCCTCTCTCTATGCCGCTCACGGGGATCTCTCTCTCGATCCTGAAACAAATACATTCGCACATGCCTATTAAAAAAGTATACTCAAAGAGAAGACAGCATTTACACAATTTAATCTGGGCACTGTTAAGCCATTTGTTTTCAGCAATCCACGCTCATACCTTTGCTAGAAGCCGAGCATTTGTTTTTTTTGGATGTATAAAACTTACACTGTAGTGATATGGCAGAGGGGTCTCTGTGTATTGCACTCTGAAGTTCTCATACTGGCCACCTCTCCAGAAAGCCTCCATTTCATAGTCATAATAAGGATCACCATATGGGTCACTGTAACACGGAGGGTTCAAACTATTCATAGTTGAAAGCAGAAGAGGGCTAAACAGTGATTTAAATTACATAAAAATGTGAGACATTACTGTAGAAGTAGTAGAAGCATTGATCATATAAAACCATTACTTTACAGTAATTTATATTGGTAAAAAAATGCTTACCCATATACAGGGTCACGGAATTCCACTTCACTGCAATGTGAAAAATGTAAAATAAGGAATGAAAATCATTCAGAGAATTTGAGAACATGGAAAGGTCTTGTGAAACTAAATTTACTACACCCAACTGCACAGCTTTCACACAAAAACAACAAAAAGAAAAAATGTTAAATATATAACAGAACATGACATTATGTACAACCATGTCATGGTACTGGGGATTAAACAGGTTTGTCTACTGTCTAATGCACTTTGACCAAGTTTTGCTATGAAACTGACTGACTGACACATTTCAGCCATTTACTAAATTAGACAAATCAATATAAGGTCTTAAATAATTGTTTAAATTTGTATAAAAAGTCTGTAGTTCGAGAAATATGAGCTTTGCATGACCCTGGTGATCTCAAAAGCCCCGAATCCTTTCCAAGGGTTAAATATTTAGGTTAATATATTTAGCTTATCAAGTGGCAATTTTTTTACTGAATCAATGAAAGCTCCAGTGTTTACAATAAGAATAGGATGTACACTAAAATCAATACCACTGGCTAAGTGAGGCCTGCTAACGCAGACTAAACTCTGAGGTTTTATACCCAGGATCTCTGATTTCCCTGGTAATGCGATAGCCTCGTTCCCTGAAGAAGTCGTTTTCTTTGTCGAATTCCCATTCATCTTCACCAATGGTAACATTGAAGCGTTTTTCCTCAAAGTCAGGCTCCTGTTCTTTGCGTATTGTGGCTTTCTTTAATACCTGAAGCAACCAAGGTGTTACATTAGCAGCAGCATCATCCCCCACACAATATTTATCACAATAAAATGAACTCCATAATTAACTCGCTACTCAACAACTGATGCTGAATAAAAAAGTGGATACACTGTACTATAAAATGATTTTACACAAACACAACAGCATTTTTAATATGATATCCCAAAACAGCCAGATGGGGAAAAACCTAAAACCACTGCAAAAACTGCATAAATAGTTTGAACAGTTACAGAAAGTCCAGCCATCATCACTTAACAGGTGATCAATACAATGGCTCTGAAATACCCTGTAGGACATCTGACTCTGATTAGGGTTTTCACAATATTGGCATGTACCTCTTTGGCATGTCGGAGACCTCTTTCCCAGGCACTCTCCACAGGAGGCTCTGCGGGCAGGGGGGGAGGAGGCAACTCCTCTACAGGAGGAGCGGTCTATAGGAGAACCCAATGTCCACACACACACACACACACACACACACACACACACACACAGACACAGACACAGACTTACTTACAGGCACTTTATACACAATAATTGGATAAAATTCATCCAACACATCTGTATTCACCAGGCAATAATTTGATTCTGTTCTGAATACAAATGAAAGGTTTATAGTTTATGCACTCGTTCTAAGATGATAAGGTTTCTATAGTAACAGCTCATTCACAGGGATGTGGTGGATGCGCCAAATATTCTAAGCATAATTATAAACGCTTTGCGAAATGGAGTATTTAACAAATTTAAAGACTATGTAACAAAGACTAATGTATTACTCTTCAAAGCTCTCAAGTATCAAGGCTTTGTAACGATCAGTAAATTTTCTGCCAGACAATTTCTTTACACTTTCTGTTTTTTCCATCACCATAAAAATAATCTGAAAAAAGAAAAGAAATGCAGGTGTGGGAGAGACTATTTATAAATAGTAAGTAAGAAATTTAAAGTCTTGGACATTAAAGTAACTATACGTGGTAAAAAACACGACACTATTACTCGTATTAATATTAAAATTGTAACTGTTGTCAAAATGCAGCTGTACATTTACATGGACAATACTTCGATATTAACCCTATTAAAACAATACTCTGATTAAGAAACCACCACGTAAACAGTGATTATTGATTACCTTAATCCGGCTAAGGTCGTACTTGAAGTAAACACAAATCAAATTAAGACATGTGGAGTTCTCCTGTTTTAGTCGCATTATCAAAGAGCATTTGAGAAATGTGTACACCTCAATCATATTATTAACGTTGTGTGAGTTTTCACCACATTTTATGACAGGACACATACACACGTCAAGTGCTGAATCGTTTGACGGCAAACAAGAGAGCTTGATTGCGTCCGAAAAGGATGCATCCCATGGCTTCAAGCAGTCGTCTATTTAGACGTATTGCATGACAAGTAATTAACTGCACCTGAAGCTTTCGTAAAATTATAAATAAAACACCCAAAACTGTATACAGTACCATAACGAAGACGAACTGTATGTTGAAATTCTGGAGGGACATATTCTAAAACCAACTTATGTAAACACCTTAAACATAATAGTGCCTTACTCAGAATAAGGTCAATAATTACATTATTGCTGTCCATGTAAAAGTACTCACTGACTTTCTGCATGAAAAACTTCCTCCTGTTTAATTTGGATGCCTTACAGACAAAACGTTCCTGTAAAGTTCTGGATTTATTCTGCTGCAATCATCAATTCTGCTGAGTTACATCATCAATAATGATTAGTGAGCCTCTTCCAAAAGTTGCCATGCAATCCCAAACCATGACACTACCTAAATCATGTTTTGGTTCATGAGCCGATCCTTTCTTTCTCCAGCCTTTGGCTTTTCCATTACTTTGGTAGTATCTTGGTTTCAGAACTTTTTGGCTCATCTCTGTATTTCTTTGCAAATTCCAATCTGGCTTTATTATTCTTATTGCTGATGAGTGATTTACATCTTGTGGTATGGCCTCTATATTTCTTCTCTCAAAGTCTTAATCGAATGGTGGATTGTGTTACAGTCTTCACAGGTGAAACTGAAGGCTAAAACCAAGAATACATGTTTTTACTGTTTAATCAATTTAACCATTGTACCTGGGTAACAAAAACCACCTGTCAGTCACATGCTTTTGTTCACCAACAAACTGGGTGGTCTGACACAAAATGTGTTATCTTCTATGTCATTTAATACATTTACCAGGGAAAAAAAGTTGAAATAATAAACTCTCTTCTAATACTAATATCAAACTTGGGCAGTGGTGGCTTGACCATACAAATCAGAAGGGTTGGGGGTTCAAGCCCCAGCACTGTCAGACTGCAACGCCCTCTCTGCTCCAGGGGCGCTGCATCATGGCTGACCCTGCACCCTGACCCCAACTTCTTAACATGCAAAACATTTTTTTTTCACCGTGCTGTAATGCATATGTGACTAATAAAGACTCATTATCATCATACCATATGAATTCAGTCTAAAGAAAAAAAACAAAGGACCTTTCTGTTCCAATAGTTTCGAACAGGACTGTACATTCAAAAAGTCTGTCCATGAGGTTAAAAAAAAAAAAAAAAAAAGTGCAGCTTTTTGTCCAAAACAAAAATGACCTGACATTATTGGAAAGATCAGCATGCAAATAAAGGTGTACCTTACATTTTGTGTGTTTTCAGCGCAGCCAGTGATGACACCTTGCCATGATCTCAAATTAAACCTGATAAATTGACATTTGTCTTACTTGTTAAGAATGTATACACAGCTGCAACCATTTGTTTTTACTTAATGTTATCATGCATTAGGGGTTTATGAAGTTCAAGTTATACTTGAAAAATTAATACTTAAACAAATACTTGTATTTGCAAGCACAACACACTGAATTTAAATAATTTAATTCAAGCATTGTGGAAAAAAGAAAAAAAAAAAAGACTGTCTTCCCACAGTCAAGTGGGTGGGGACAGTTATTTGATCATTCCACAACACCAGACGGCATACAACATAATTAAAATCAATTAGCTAGTAGTGCTCAATTTACATAGCATCATTATTCATTATCTGACAGAATCTATGTCATTATACTATAATTATATAATCATTGGGGAAGTACAGGCTATAAAGCACATTTCTATGACGCTTAAGACAACTATTTGCGTCATTGTAAGCTGATTTCATCGACTGCTGAAATTAGCTTATCATGATGGCATTATCAATGTGTAACGTAAACACGCCCATTGCCTGGACATGAGGTGAAAAGAACTGTGGTGGTAATAACTTGCAATCTCATACCCAGGGGTTGGTGGGCATGAGTGGGTGAGGGCCTCCGCCTCCAGGAGGAGCTCCGTTTGCAGAAAAGGGGTCTGGCTTGGAGATGAGGGAATAGTTGCCTTTGTCGTTGACTCCTGGGTGGATAAATCTACAGATCATTCCCCAAGTGCAGTTACCTATCAGACACAGAAAAATCAGGTTTCATTTTAATACCACTGTTCAGCTGAATGTTTAAAACTTGTAAAATACATGTTTAGAAAAGTTCAATCTTTCATGCAAATTTCACAGGCCTTGAACCAAAATGAACAAGTCTACATTTCAGCAATCTCTGTACGATAGCGCACCCTTGTGCACAGCCATTCCCACGCTCCCCCAACCGCACATTTCCAGTAGTACTTTATACTTCTATCTTATCCAATATTCATGATGTACAAATACACAAAATCTAATATGATATGATACAGTTGTGTCTCAAAACAATAACATTTTCTATACAGCAAAAATAACCATTGCCTGAACATGTAGTTTGAACTTCCATTTTCAATTGATTAAACCATTCAATATGATAAAAGCACTAAAATAAAACTTTAATATTGAGAGTTTTAGTGTGTAGATTTTGTGTGACCCATTTTCATGTAATGAAACACAAAAGCAATGCATTAGAATGTAACAAGGTTACATTAAAAGATCTTGTATAGTAGCACTATTTGCATTGTTCTCCGCTTGAGAACAATATCACTTTGCATGTATTTCCTCATTTGCAAGTCACTTTGGATAAAAGTGTCTGCTAAATGAATAAATTTGAGCGTGGTTGGCTTTCACTTGTGTGACTCAAGCCCAAACTGCTGTTAGCTTGTTGTGGTGTCAGAGGCAAATAGCTCTCTGTAGCTGTATGAATCCTGCATGCTCCACTACTCGGAATCTCTACTACTACTGATTGCTTAAGCTTGGATTGAATCAGCAAGGAAAAGCTGTCTGAATACAGCAAGAGTTTGCTGTGTGCGTATGTATATGGTGCTTCAGGTTTTTGTCAGTTTTTGAAGAGACACAAAGGATTATGTCAGATATTTGACCGGTATTAGCACCGGTGTATTGTACAGTACATACATATCGCATATTCAACACACTAATAAGTCGAGCTACAGCTCATTACCCTTCAATTCACTATTACTACACCCCAACTTACGTGCTTTACAAGCAAAAATAATAGAACAAAATCCTCCTTTCATCTGAATTTACAATATTTTAAATCAGCAACTTCAGAACCTACCTTTCATAAAGAACCTGCATATAGGTCTGGGTCTGATTTTTCTGTCTGTGGGGTCCTTTACTTCACCTTCCTCAAGATCATCATCCTGAAACATACCACCGAAATATGCAGTGAAAAATCAGGTAACTTTGAGGAAATAAATGCTGGTTTGGTTGTTCTAACACTATTCAGAATTATGCATTTGAAAGTAAAATAATAAAACGCATCCAAAGGGTCTAATTTAGCATAATGCATTTGTGCTCTCTCTCACACACATTTATATATTTTTATTGCGCCAAAAAATAAATAAATAAATCGTATCTATTCTCAATTATGACATAATTTTCAATGTTTTTTTTCTTTTATTTATTAGAATGGACTTTGGAAAACATAGACATGCAAAAAAAAAGTAACTGCACCACCTATAGACGGGGTGCTGCTATAAACAGGTGGAATCAGGTGTGGCTCCTGCTTGATTGGAATGAAAACCTGTACCCACACTGGCACTTTGCAGATAAGATGGGACACTCCTGATCTATAGCAAATAATGCAAACAATTGTTCTTCTAAATAAAGAATATTTAAAGAAAGTACATGATAAAATGTTTACACTATTTGCTGTCGATGGTGCCATTACTATTTTTGCACGTTCGAAACCCTTCTTTCGCTACACAGAAAATGGTAAATGGTCTGCACTTGTATAGCACTTTTTTAACCTTGGTGGTTCTACAAAGCACTTTACACTGGTTCTCATTCACCTATTCACACACAACTATAGTAGAGCTACCATGCAAGGTGCTAGCTCAACATCGGGAGCAACTTGGGGTTCAGTGTCTTGGACAGATGACGTGAAGTCATGTGGGCCGGGAATCGAACTGTCAACCCTATGGTTAATGGACAACCCGCTCTACTCCTGAGCCACAGCCC
The DNA here is from genome assembly GCA_025728095.1 of Prietella phreatophila. Lineage (NCBI taxonomy): Eukaryota > Metazoa > Chordata > Actinopteri > Siluriformes > Ictaluridae > Prietella > Prietella phreatophila. Next base: position 28,816,985 of record JAOUWY010000054.1, on the reverse strand, counting down.
CCCCATCTTTGGATCATGTCTTTCGTGACATGAAATGCCACCGCAACTGAAAAGTCAACTTGGGTTATTTTTCAGTGTGATGTGAAATAAACATGGCTGCAAACAGCATAAAATACAGCAGAAAAATACACATCACTCATCTGAGATAGTTGCCTAGATTGATGCTAACAAAAGACGAACGTGGTGGTGTCAACTTTCCCACTTCTGTTGAATGTGCCGAGGTTGAAAATGAAGTAATTACCACTTAGGATGCGTTACATCTTACATAAACTTTTTCATCCGACTCTTCAAACCAGTACCAATTCCATATCTCTGAAGGGATATTTGAACCTTCCTTTGCTATGAGCTCAGTCTTAGGTGAAGTGCCACCTGTTGCATTGGTGTTTATTTTGACTTTTGTTTTTACACCCAAGTGTGCAGAGTTTGGGAGTAGGGCAGGCTGAAAAACATGTATATCAGGTTAAGAAGGCTGTGCTTTTCCTTTGTACTGGTTTATTTTTTTAAATAGCATTTATGGGTGTTTTAATAAAACTTTGAGATCTTTGAAAATTGCATTAAAACATTCAACCGAATTAAGCGTGACATTCGCCTAGCACTACTTTGACCCTATCTGGATCAATTCCAAAATCTAATCAGTTCACCTTTTGGTTACAATAAATAATTCCATACAAGTTTTAAAAACATTCATTCAAACAATTCTGTGATACTGTGCCAACAAGAATCTCAGATGGAGACACCAGAAAACATAATACCTGCACGATCTAATCAAAGAGACAAAACAACAACATTGTCATGTGTGGAACCACATTTTCTATCAGATCTGCTGCTCTGTCTGCACAATCAAGTACAGGACTTTACAGCATGTGACTAACAAGTCAAAAAGACAGACTGGCATCGATTCATCTCTATCAAATCTTCAACTGGCCAGTTTCACTGATCTAGTGCCCTTGGCAGCCTCAGATTCCAGTTCTTGACTAACAGTAGTCCACTGACCTCAAGGTTCGACATGTTCTCAGATGCTTTTCTGCTCACCATAGATGAAAAGAGTGGCTATTTTAGATATCAGACCTGCAAACTCAGAAGTGGTGAAAAAGGTGACATGTTTATGAATAAAATCGTGGTGGTCTTGTGGCATCCTCCCCATAAGAATTTTTTTTTTATTTTAACATGTAAACGAAGCATTCTGGTGCACTCTGACAAGAAAATAAAGGGAAATTACAACATGTGCTTCATTTGAACTTCTTGGCATACCGGCCATCTTGGCTTGGCAGTGTGCCAAGCGGGCATGAGAGCCGTTGTTGCATGGTCCGCTTTGTCAAAATAAAAAATAATAATAATAAAATACTGTGACATTGGGAACCTGTGCTGGACTCCCTTAACCTCTATTTTGGCCTCAACATTCAGCCAGAACAAGCTCCATCTGCACCTCTCTCAAGCTGTGCTATATAAATAGCATATTCCTCTTTAAACTCGCTCATTGTGAAAAAGAACTGTCCAGATATAAGCTGACTTCAGAGATCTTTTTTCATCATCATAAAAGTTTAAGGCTCATTCTAACTGTATCCATCGACTTAATAATAATCCGCCATAGCCGTTGTTATGGTTTAAAGAAAAGACTCCAGCGCACGTGCTGATCAGAAAATACCAGAGACAGCCTCTGCCCCACATGACACCTGCAGCAGCAGCTAATTACATGATATACAGTGGCAAGAAAAAGTATGTGAACCCTTTGGAATTTCATGGTTTTCTGAATAAATTTGTCATAAAATGTTATCTGAACTTCATCTAAGTCAGGGGTATTGACAAAAATATTGATCGCGATTACAGCCCAGGATTAAATGAACATGATCGACTGCAATATTAACGGTTAAAGTCCATCCTCCGCTAAAGATCAAATCAAGCACTTCCTACACTTACAGCCAATCACAGAGCAGCGCAAGGGTGGCATCAGTTTGTAGTGCCAAAACCAGGAAACGGCGGTAGCATTTCAGTGCTCGAGCTGCCAGTTTCACTCCGAGGGAAAATCATGACATTAACATGCTGCTAAATGGGACTACAGAGGTTGTCGGGGACATTAAACGTCATAGCGCCAAACAGGAAGAAACTTTGCTGATAAATTCAGGGCTCAACAGTGCGACCATTTCACTCACATTTGTGACTGAAAAGTACTTTGTGCGACCGGTGTGAGTGAGCTGTTCGGAGTTGTAGAATACAATCGGAATAAAAACAGGAAGTCCAAAATGCATCTACACCGAGCAACAGTTACTTTCACATCTCCTCAGTCAACCGAACAAGTGTGTGAATATTGCAGAGAAGTCCTTATGATGACAAGTAACTCTGTACATCATCTGCTTCAACTTCCTGATCTCACAACCGCCATCTTTTATTGATCCCACAAAATGACCTGAACTTTCACCTGCTCGTGTAGACACAGAAGCATCGGGCGGAGTAAATTAATATTAATGCTAACGCTACAAGGTGAGTTTAATTCAGACTTCTTTCTTGAATAATTCCTCAACAATCGCAATCAAGATTACCAACTGTTCAGATGGAGTATGCTGCTGCTCTCCTTCACGCTCTTCATTAACTCAAATACAGTGTATTCACTTCATTTAAACTCAGGGTTGCCAGATATCACTAGAAAAGTCAGGATCAGTTTCCATGTTTTCATTTAATCCCCCAATACACAACATTATTAGCAGACATGGCAACACCATACTAAGGGAACCCATCTAAACAGAACAACTGAAACAAAAACAGAAAACTAATAAAATGTAAAGACAGAAAATGTGCTTAGTTATAAATAAATAATTTAAAATAAAAAATAGATATTATAATAACTTCATAACATATCCATAAAATGATAAAAGAAATAATGTTTAATTACTATTTTGCTTTTAATATCAATTTGACATTAAGCTTATTTCGCCATTTCCTTAGAAGGCTATTTTTAATTGGCTTTTTCCTAATATGGATCATGCTTGTGTTAGTCTACTTTTAATTAGGACTCTTTAATGTTTAAGATATTTAAAAATAAATATCCAACACTATTTCTCATTGCTATTATTTTAACTCAATTAACAGTGACCATGAGCAGAGAGCTTACATTTAACTATTTACTACAGACCTCCTGATTAAAACTTAAAAAAAATAAATAAAAATGAGAT
>JAOUWY010000054.1:28797636-28811395 GCA_025728095.1 Prietella phreatophila | reverse complement strand
ACACACACACACACACACACACACACACACACACACACACACACACACACACACACACACACACACACACACAATAAACTTCCCTGATGATTAACTTACAATGGGCTGGTTTTTCTGGACAGTGTTTAGAGGTTGGCAATTTTCAGAGTCTGATTGCTGCAAGCAAGATTTATTTAAACCCTTGAAAGTAATCCACCCAGAATGACCTGCACATTAACCTTTATAAATAAGAAATGATCTTCAATGGCATCCAATATTTATTTTGTAAGGAAATGCTGAGTTGGCTTTTTTTTATTTTTTATTTAAACTTTCAACATTTTCTTCTGTTTTCACTTTAGTTTCCTACATGTCATTCGACTACCTGCTGATTGTGGCACCAGTGGGATTTAGCCCATGCCTCATTCAGGCCTAAATAAAGCTTTCCTCTTTTAGTATGTCCAGCTCACTTGCCTCCCCATCTGTACAATCTGCAAAAACAGATCAGGTTCCAAAGCTTCAACTTTTATGCTAATATGACTGTCAACACCATCATGCTCAACATCATGTACAGTCATGTGAAAAAATAACTACACCCCATGGAAATTGTTGGCTTTTTTTGACATATTTGGACAAGCAAACATTTGATTATCTTTGAAACAGTGCCGGTTTATGAAGTCGATATACTTAAACCAAATCACAAAGAAACTGTTATTTTTCAATAATTTATTCAATAAAACTATTGATAGATGTGATATTCTTCTGAGCAAAAAGTAAGTACACCCTTGGCCTCAGAAGCTAGTACTGCCCCCTTTAGCTTAAATAACTTCTTGTAGGCGTTTTGCATAATTGTCCACCAGTCTCTGACATCGGCTTGCTGGAATTTTTTAACCACTCTCCCATGCAATATTCTTTCAGTTGGAAGATATTCGAGGGTTTTCTTGTATGTTCAACTGTATCAAATCCACCCAAAACTTTTCAACGGGATTCAAATGCAGGCTTTGACTAGGCCATTCCATAACCCTCCATTTCTTCTTTTGGAGCCATCCCTTGGAGGATTTGCTAGTGTGCTTAGGATCATTACCCTGATGAAAGCTCCACTTTTGGTTCAACTTCAACTTTCAGACAGATGGCCTCACATTATCTTCAAGCATGCTTTGATATGATATGAATTCAAAGAATGCAATGAACACAAGCTCTCCAGTTCGTGAGGAAGTGAAGTAACCCCAAACCATAACATTTCCACCACTGTGTTTCACAGTTGGTATGAGGTGATTTTCCTGAAACGTTGTCTTTGGTCTGCACCAAACCTGTCTGCTGTTGCTGTGGCCAAACAACTCTATCTTTGATACATCTGTCCAGAGCACATTATTCCAAAAGGCCTGGTCTTCGCCTATACGCTTATTGGCAAACTGTAGTCTTGCAAAAAAAAGACTTTTTCCTGGCATGCCTCACATGCAGGTAAAATTTGTACAATCTCTTTCTGATTGTAGGAAGCATGCACTTTGACATCAACAGTTGAAAGACTTACAAGCAGATCCTGTGATGAAATTTTGGGGTTCTTGGAGACGACTTTTTTTTTGCATCAGACAGACTGCTCGGGCTGAATTTGCTGGGACAGCCAGTCCTGAACAAAGTGGCATTCGTTGGAAATCGGCACCATTTGTAGATTATTTTCCTTACAGTGGAATGATGTATTTCAGATAAATTGGAGATCTTTTTAAATCCATTGCCAGACTCAAATGCATCCAGAAACTTTTTTTCATGAAGGCCTAACCGAACTCTTCAGATCTTGGCATGATGGCACCACACACCTCAATAACAAAGGGAACACCAGACACTAGATATGAGAGATATAAATAAGACCAGTTCCACCTGCTCTCCCTAAGCAGGTTATAATCACAGTCACCCAATCTTCAACACCTGACACTAATTTTATGGATTTGAAAGTGTGATAAATGCAGGGTTGTACTTACTTTTTCCACATGACTAATCAGTTTTTTTTGTTCATTTAAAATGTAAAAATTACTACAAAATGACAATATTGTGTGTCATTCAATAGAATGCATCACCTTTATTAATAGACACTGTTTCAAAGACGATCAAATGTTTACTTGTCCAAAAATGTCAGAAAAATGCCAACAATTTCCACAGAGCACACGTATTATTATTATAATTTTTTTTTTTTTTACACGACTATACATCACTAACTAGCCGAACCAAGTTAATCTACCGTTATTCATTATAACGTTGCAGTATATCTGCACTGCAGTCTGGAACATCGAGTCCAGCATTTGGCGTTGGTGGTGCTTCTTCTGGATCTATCATTAACAAAATATTGAACATCACTGTAAAATGCTGAGTAAGAAAGGTCGCTTTTGGTCGGTTGTTCTTGGGACCAAACAGCAAACCGGACTGCTATCCCTCATGCTTAAGCCTGTTGAAATATTTCCTCCCATTAAACACCACTGCGCTATCACCGTTACCCTGTCTTCACACCTGCGAAGTTCTAACAGGAATGACTAAAATACTGCACCAACCTGCAAATGAACACAAGAACCACGAACACTTTACACAGAGACGTGTTTCAGGGAGGAGCTTTCCTTTAAGATAATACTCCCGTGGCTACATTGACTGAGCAGTTGGTTTAAGGGCTGCCACAAGAGCATCTGAAAATCAATCAATCAGAGTGTTTGAACAAACATTGACTACGTTTACATGGACAGCAATAATCTAATCCAAGTAAGGTAATAATGTGATTAAGGTGTTTACATGAGTCGTGTTTAGAATACTTCTGTCATGTTCCCGTTTTACATGTTATGGATCATAATTAGATTAAGAGTCATTACGTCACCGAGCCACGACGTCACTCCAAAATTTCACGTATCAACATGCAGTTGGTCTTCGTTATGGTGCCGTATACAGTTTTGGGTGTTCTTGTTTAATTTTTTATGAACGCTTTAAGTGCAGTTAATTATTAGCCATGCTGTACATGCTAATAGACGACTGCTTGAAGCCGTGGGCTACGTCCCAAACCGCGTACTTACCTACTGTATAGTATCCGAGATGCATGTATTTCCCCCCACTACAGGCCTATAGTAGGAAAGAATGCAGTTTGGAACACAGCCGAACTCTCTTGTTCTCCGTAAAACTGCCGTGTGTGATCGTGTCCTGTCGCAAAATGCGGTGAAAACACTCACGCGACGTTCATAATGTGATTAAGGTGTTTACATGTCTGTAATGCACGTCCATAATACGACTAAAACAGGAGTACTCCACCTGTCTTCATTCCATTAGAGCTTACTTAGATTAGGACCTTAATTAGATTAAGGTTGGTGTTACATGGTAGTTTCTTAATCTAAGTATGGTCTTAATTAGATTAAGAGTGGATTATTGTTGTCCATATAAATGCAGCTATTGGCTCAGGAAGAATAGGTTATTCTATTCTAACAGACGAGAGCGCAGAAAAATCCTATCACCTACCATTGTTAAGACAGGACAGTGTTTACATGAAAGATGAACGTGTCAACACAACACAGTAACGTTACTGCAAACACAGATATGAACACTATATGCTTAACCTAAGCAAGATGTGGTTTTAAATACAATTTCAAAAATAAAATCAACAACCCTAAGTGAAGTTATGAGTGACCCTGATATGTTACCGTTAGCTTGTTAGCGAACAAGCCAGCTAATGAGCTATCCGCATCCAGAAACGCCCAACTTCACACAATGCATACTTTTTGCAAGACAGAGATAATTGTGTAGCAATCATTTGGAATGAGGTTACCTGCTAGGTTTTATGGCAAGTGACATGAGATGGACGACCAAAACGTCAATTTTCAAGCTAGCCGACTAGCTGAGCTAGCTTATTTGCCAATGAGGAGCCGTCTGTCGTTTCTCTGGCGGTGAAGTAGCTTAGCTGGCTAGCCCGCAGCAGCAGGCCCGAACGCGGCCCGCACTTTATTACGGGCAACAGCATGGATAAAAACCGAAAATTAACGTCAAACGAGGTTCATTAAATAACCGAAAAGAAACTCTTTGGCGTTAGTAGTGGTGTTTAGGTCTTTCTGCCGAGCGGGAGCTGCGCTCCTCTGATCCGAACTGGCCAGCGTCATTACCCACAACAATAAAGCGCACTTTCACCCAGAAAAGAAAAAAAAAAACCCTGAGAACGCTTAAAACACATTCGGTCACCTTTCAAACCACAGCGTCTTGGAGACACGGTCTCGGTGTTGGGAGTTTACCCGGTCTGTCTCCCTCAGTGGCGATATTTAAACGATATCTTTGACGATTTTCTAAATTTTCTTTAGAGGAGACACGCACAAGCCCTGCACGGCACCGTGAGCGCAGCCATAACTCTGACGTCATCAAACCCCGACATGGGCCCGGAAGACTAACAAAACAGAACATTATTATAAACGGTGGCTATAGTTTTTTGTTTGTTTGTTTGTTTTGGTTGTGAATCTTTTCAATGTATTTTTATTTGTGTAAAATGCTGTAACAGAACAACATATTTCTCACTAATGGAATACCCAGGTTTTGCATGGGGGCAGCACTTTGGTAGAGCATTGCCACTAGTGGGCGCAATTACAATGAAAGCGTCTGTCCATTTATTTTATTTATTTGATTATTTTCCTTTTTGTCCTATCATACTTCTAAGCCCTTTCATTTCCCAATGCTTCAGATAAATATTATACCTTCTGAAAAATATACATTGTTTGAAATGGGTATAAACAACCATGCTTGATTTCTGAAACTGTTTATTTATTATTTTAACATTTTCCGTTTCACACTCCTGCAGGAATGTATCATGTAAATACATTGTATGGCGTGTAATAAAATAAATAAATAAATAAATCAATAAAAAACACGGAGTAATTGAGTTGTACCACTAGGGGGCGCGATTGAAAAGAAAGCGTCGGTTCATTCATTTTTTATTGAGCAATACTGGTTAAAAGAGCGCATTTTGTCAGCGCCAGTGCCGTCTCTTAGATGAATATTATTTCCGACCTCGATAAATACTACAGATATTTCTTACATAGTTGGGTTTTTACAGCCGAAACAGCAGGAAAGAGGCGCTTTGAACAGAGTGCATGGAATCTGAACACAAAAAAGAAGCAAATGGTAAGATGCATTATTTACTGAAGCATTTTGAAGTTGGATGTCTATAAGAATTATTTAACTGGCTTAAACGTAGTCTTACTTTTGTTTTTGTTTTGTTAATATCCTACTCCTTATATGTCTTGTGTAGCGACGTGGACATTTTTAGTTTGGATTAACTACACGTCTTAGAAGCTTCTGATACTGACTTGAGATGTTAAAAAGAGTTCAAGTTTATTATGGATTAATTACGACTTGAGCGTTGCCCACCTTGAAGGTAGTTGTACTTAAATAATTAGGAGTAGCACAGTGTTGTGCTTAATATAAATTACAAATATTATACTAGACCTATTTAATTCTGCACAAGAGAACACTGAGAACAACTGATGTACTGTAATTGCAACCGTTTGTGTATCAGGCATTTACAACATGTTAAAACCACGTGATTAATTTATAATAACACATTATGACTGTTGTAATTCATTCCTAATATGGGATGTGTAAGTAATCAGCAATTTCAAAAAAACATTCAAATTTCAAACTTGCTTTCGTATCATGTATGTTCTAGTGAACACAGGAGTGACAGCACAAAGAACACAGAAAGAAGGCGAGAGAGAGAGAGAGAGAGAGAGAGAGAGAGAGAGACAGACAGACAGACAGACAGACAGACAGATGAGACCTCAAGGGCTACACTCACAGAGGAGAGCTCAGCTGAGTGATTGACAGGTTAATTCATATCACAGTCTCTCATCAACACGCTGGGTTCTCACCATCAATTTTAGTCTCTGTACTCACTAGCTTAATGAGTTCATTTAATATCTGGGATTTAATAACAAATGCTAGTGTAACTGTTTATGTCTAAAATAATCTGGTGTTAATTATCTAACGAATGTAAAATGTGTTGTTTGTTTTTTCTCTTTGACATATCCCTCTCATTAAAAGTGTATCATTAATTAGGTAAGTATTAATTGGTGTAGTAAAATATGTCAAAATAAGTCCAGCCTTAGTCTTGCAGTTTTGTAACAGAACAGGGCTGAAGTCAAAATGAGGTTTGTTTTCTTTCTTTTAAAAAAAAAACAAGAACAACATCAGAGTGAATTTCAACATCATAATTTTCAGTCCTTTTGTTTCCCAGGGCTTTTATAGGAACTTCATGTCTTCTGAAATACACACTATGTAAAAGAGTACAAATAGTTTGAAACAACTGTGCTTGGTTTTTTGCAGCTATAGTGTAGTGGTGACTATGATTTTGACATTTTTCGTTCTGCACCCCTAGACTGTGTCATTTCTACAGGAACTTATTGTGTATATAGAGAGCAACAAAGTAGTTATTGAGGGAAGGGAATGAGAAAGAGAGAGAGAGAGCGAGAGAGAGACTTTTGACTCTTTTAATCGGCACTGTTTCAGAATGCTGTGAGTCAGAACAGTTATATGCACAGGATTTATCTACTAGTGCCAGAGTTGATGGACCTACACAGTTAATGAGTGATTAACACAGGGCTGTGAAATCCTCTTAACAGTATTGGAGATTGGCATTTTGCCCACTGACTACTGAAATCTCTATTTTCAGGGGGATTGATTGGATGGACAATTGCATTAAGCAGCAATTAAAAGGTGGACAGGAAATTAAATGTGATGCCACTAATGCAGATATGACTATTTAACCAAGACGAATGGAAGAGCACGTAACATACTGATCATAAGCATGATCATAAGACTTTAAGTTACTTCCACACTATTCACACCTTTATCCCCCTACCTGCTATATTTTACTTTACATTCCCTTTCATGTTTCATTTTTGCATCTTAAAAATTCATATTATTCCCTAGTAGACACGCACTCAAACATACACACTCACAGAAGCCCCAAGAAAACATGGCGGAAAACATGAGCTCCAAAATGGACAGTAGCTCTGTGTCCAACATCTCCCTTCTGGGCCAGGGAGACTCTGTGTCCAACTCAGTGGAGTATAAGACTGTGTCCGTGTTTCTGGTGGTTCTGGTATGTGGTGTGGGAATTGTTGGCAACATCATGGTGGTCCTGGTGGTCCTTACCACCCGACACATGCGAACACCCACCAACTGCTACTTGGTGAGCCTCGCTATGGCTGACCTGACAGTGCTGGTGGCGGCTGGGCTGCCCAACATCTCCGAGAGCCTGATGGCCAGCTGGGTGTATGGGCAAGTTGGCTGTCTGGGCATTACCTACCTCCAGTACCTGGGCATCAACGTATCCTCCTGCTCCATCACAGCCTTCACAGTGGAGAGGTAGGGAGACAGTTAGTGCCAAATGAAAGCACTGTGATCACTAAGATTTAATGCTTACACTAAACTTTAGTTAAACACATATGCCATCAAAGGTCTAGAGCTCGTTTGTCCTTGCACATGTCATAGTTAAGCTGCTGTGGTATTTATTCAGTTTGGACAGGTCTTGAGTTATTATCTTTATTCAGAATAAGGTCAGAGGTGTACAGATAATGAGGTGTAATACATTCTCTTTATTCAGTTTAACATGAGTGAATTTATCCAGGCAAACAAATGTGCTATAATAAGTCAACTGTAAAGAATTGATATTCTCATCTTGTTCTCTCTTCCTGCCTCAGATACATAGCCATCTGTCATCCAATGAGGGCTCATACAGTGTGTACGGTCTCCAGGGCCAAGCGTATCATTGCAGGGGTGTGGGCTTTCACCTGTGTCTACTGCATGCTTTGGCTCTTCCTGGTGGACATCCAAGTGAACAGCGATGGACGCATCCAGTGTGGCTATCGTGTCTCCCGAGACCTCTACCTGCCCATATACCTCATTGATTTCACAATTTTTTACGTCATTCCACTGCTGCTAGCTATTGTCCTGTATGGCCTCATCGCACGAATCCTTTACCTGAACCCACTGTCAGACCCACCGGATTCAGGCACCATCACAGCCGCTACCGTCAGGAAAAGCTGCAAAGAACCTGCAGATTCAAGCAAAGGAGGTCGCCAAGGACGACCAAAAAGTGCACTCTCATCTCGGAAGCAGGTGTGTGTGTCTCTCCTCTGTCTTTTATATTTATTCACTTCTCCAGTTAATCTGTCACACTTGAGCTGAATCTGTTTATGTATGTATGTACGGGGGGGGGTTGTTTTTATTTAACCACTGGTGTATTGATTCATACAAATGTAAATCAGAGAACAGAAAAACAAATTCAAAACCAGAAAAGCAAATCTGAAATCACGACAACAAAGCAGAAAAGACATCGCTGAGTACAAAAATAGTGGAACACAATGAACCGTGCATGATTGTCACTGATTCATAATTTCTGCGACTCAGACTACCGCACATGATAACCGATCAATGACAAGAGTGTATTTGTGTTCTCAGATTAGTGTTCCCAGTGTCTTTGGGTTTGGCATTGTGCTTATTTTTGTGTACTTGCTGTTTCACATTTGGATAAGCTGTTGAATTTTTGGTTTGTTTAATTTGTTTTGCACTTTAGTGCTAGCCTCATAGTAAAATGCCATTTGTCGTACTGAGACATCACAAATAGTACATAACTGTTAATCACAACTATTTGAGCTGAGCAGGAACACTTCAAGTTTATTTCTGAGAGTCCATAATGTTTTCTTAGAAATAAATGTAAAAGGTAAATATTACAGCCGTTCTTAGTTAATTTAAATTTGTGCTATATTTATGTACATGGTTTATAATTGCATATTTTAGTCTTCTAGTATACTTCTCAGAACCACAAAAAGGAGTCTTTATTTTGTCCTCTGGCAGAACCCTTAAAGGTTCTCCTCTATGTGAAAGTCTACATAGTTCCGTATTATTTTTGTTTAATATAAAATGTATTATTTGTGTCATGTCTTACTTAGATTTTTTTTTAAGTGTTTGTGCTTTATTAAACTACTGTTATATATTTATATTTGGTATACATTTTTCATACTATAGTATAAAAGTGGCATAAACAACAAAAGAGAAAATGTAGACATGAAACACTGTTCTGTTATGACAATCATCAGCCAAAAATATCATAGTGTGATGTCCCCAGCTGTACTAAATTCATTAAGAGAGCTCTTTGTATTGTATTGCCTCTACCCAAGGGATTCCTAAAGGGCAAACCCAGGACAACACTACCTGAAGCAGCCTGTCACACCTAGCTTTTCCTATGACAGAACATAGTTTAAATATCACCATGTGCATGAGAATACCTGTTAGTATATTCCTTAGATACAAATATCTGTAAAATGTTCTAGAAAAGTTTTCATATAAATCTTAATTTATCACTCTCATTACTACTTTAAAAAATAAGACAGTTTTTTAAAATATGGTCTTAGAGAATGAATACTTGACCTCTCCCTGTTTTTTTTCCTCAACAATCAGTAATTGAATGACTCTACACATTTAGAAGGTTGTACAGAGATGATTGAGCATAGATGTTTGCTATGGATAAATACTAATAGGAAATGAATTATCTAATAGTCATATCAATGCAATGCAAATGAGTGAAGTGGATATGTTATTATAGGACGAGCAGGCCAAAGCTATAGAACTACGAGGTTTCTGAGGTCCAGACCTCATTAGGTTTAGAAGCATTTTTTAACCTCCAAATTTTGCCTATACCAGTTATTAAATTCAGTATGGAAACATGCTAATTATGAAATAACAGAATGTGACCTACTATGTGGAAAAACCTGTATTCCAAGACCCAATCAGCAGTGATGACTGGTTCTAAACTGACCTCAGAGCAGCACTTTAGATTTGCCCATGGATTTAAACACCCATTATGTTTAGAGGAGGAGGGGGACCAAAAATAAGGATGAGCACAAGTGCAAAGCAAGAGAGAAAAATTGTTAAACTGCAAACCAAGATATTTAGCTCAGTAAAATGAAATAGACTAAGTTGAGTAGTGTGGAAGTATAACATAACAGAGATTAGAAATTGGTATAATATACATTCTTCATTTTTGCACAAATGTTTTTTGGCCCTGGAGATCACCCTGGGTCCCAGTTCTATTTTGCCATACATTATTGTACTATATGTCTCAAGTTTAAAACGACAGCCCTTATAATCTAACAGGAAAGGTCTGAGGAGGAGAGAGACATGAGAGAATATATTACAAAGCTGTTATTATGTAGTTATATCCAATTTTCAGTTAAAAGCAATTACTGCAATACTGAATGCTGAAATTTGTAGTATCCATGATGCATAGCCACAAATTAAAGCCACAACATAGCTCCCTTTCTGAAAGGCTGAACCATTCAGATGATTCAGAGATTCATTTACAAATACCTCTGACAAAACATATAATTTAAGTTGTTCTACAAAATATGTGATTCACATAAACCATTCCTGACTTCTCCAACACCTGCCATTAGTCTTCAGTTATAAGTGAATTCCAAGTAAACATGTTTTCTGTACTTTTCTTAGTTCACAGTAACAGGTGGCCATTATTGTCCATAATAATTGCTCATATGATATAGATTCAGTGAATAGAGATTACAGGCTGGAAAACACTGCATTGTTTCATTTAATATGGTGATTAGTGTCATACTAACAATAGAAACAAAGGTCTGACTGTATATGATACATTTATTTATCTCTACAATTGTCCATATTATATTCTGTTGGCTTTGCAGCCATTTTCTCAAACAAGAACAGCTCACACACAAACACATACTGTGCATACATGCTGTTTTTTCTATCTTTGTGAGGACTAAGTGTAAACAAGCCTAATCAGTCTACTGTATACACCTAATCAGTCCCTCCAGGACTTTACGATTACAGCAATTAATACAAAATCAAGGAAACTCCGCAATATTAGCAGGAGCTTGCAATTTTTCAAAATTACCTCAGATTTTCAGCAGATTTGGACCAAAACGAATCACAGAAAAACTCCTGTACGAGGTGCATAATCCCAACCCTTAGTAACCAAAAAATAATATTTGAGACCTTTTAGTTTTACAAATACAAGTTACTGAAAAGCTACATGTTTTTTGTTTGTGAGTATAATATGATTGAGATTACAGTTGTCAGTATTGAATCATTATTATTTACTACATTTGCCGCTTTCGGGTTCTCACAAAGGGTTAAAAACCTGCCACAGACACACCCCAACCCCACTCTCTACAGTCTTTGATGCTTTTTCAGGACCGGGGGTGAATTTCAGACCAGCTGTCAGTCTATTACCAAAATGAAGAGTTACTAGAACTCCCACTGATCTTGAGTGGGTGGGTGAGCCCATATGACAATTGTGTTCTTACCTGGGTGTGTGTGTGCGCACTCACTTGCTAGTGTGTGGCATAGATCATAGAATAAAGAGGGCTCCACTTGAGGAAAAAGATTTGCATAATATGATTTGTGGTGCTCAGTGAAGTACACTTAATGGTGCTGATGATTCTAGTCACACAGATCAAGAATAAGTCCCCCCACCCCCAACCTCTTTGTTCTCCCCACTTTTTCTCCACACCTCCAGCCACTTTCATTGCACAATTATCTCAACATTTCACAAAGTTCAGTAAGCTTCAGGATGTTCGCAGAGCTCCAGTGGATGGGCATAATCACCAGATTTGAGGGAAGTTATCTGTGCTGTGAATCAGATAATACTATTGTTAAGGCAGCAGCTCCCCTTTATTTAACTTAATTGTAAGCAGCAGGCTGCTTTGTTTGTGCTGTGTTAAGACCTTGATTCCGCCTGATGAGGAATCACAGTAACCAGAGGTATTTGTAAATGTCACTGCTAGTCACACTCATTATAAGGCACTGTGATAATTAATGGAGCTCCTCCCAATCTCATGCAGGTTCAATTAAAATGTGCTGAGAATTTGTCACGACCATCGAAGGTCTCGCTCACCAGTTGTCAATCTGTCTGTGGTGTAGGATGACAAATAGCAATTAGCCTTGCAAGAGCCGTTTTATTCACGTCATTCGAGAGATGTGTAGTGTTTGTTTGACATTTTCTCTAGTCCATGCTTTAATGCTGTAAAAAAAAAAAAAAAATTGATGCCGAGCTCTGACAGCAAAAGCAATTCAGTTGAAAGTGTGTGTTATTCAGAAAAACAAAGTAAATAAGAGGGCAGGAGAAGGTTTCATTCTTTGCTGAAAATGGTAAACTAAAATGAGAGAACAGTCTGATGGTGATTCTATTACAGCCTTCTCCCTGAGGAGCCCTCTCCATAAAAACTGCCCGACTACTCACCTTCACCATGGCCACAAACCCACAGGCTGTATGACAATTTGCTATTCTCTCTCTCCCTCACTCATTCCCTCACTCATTCCCTCACTCATTCCCTCACTCACTCAACCTCTCTTTCTTGCTTACTTTCTTTCTCCCTCAGATATAAATGCCTTCGCCTTGGAATGCATGACATTTATGTATACATGTACCTTCTAGTTCTGAAACTTCCCATGTGAATGATGAAATAATTCACGTCACAGGATCAGGATAAAATGTTTTTCTACAAAAAAAACCAAATTTCTTCAAAATTCAAAAATTGTTCACAAATGATGTCATAATTGTTGTCCCATGTATCTCTTAAAAATATGAGCAAAGAAGGCTGTGAAAAATTATCTTTATTATTTACCCTTTTGATCTTTTGTTTAAAAAAAAATTCACAAAAATACTCTGCTCTCATGGATATCAAGCAACTGCAAACAAAACACAGGTTTATAAAATATATATTTGTTAAATATAGGTGTGCAATAATTATTGGCACCCTTTTAGTCAATACTTTGTGATACCTCCCTTTGTCAAGATAATAGCTCTTATAGCTCTAGAGTCATCTCCTATAATGCCTGATGAGGTTGGAGAATTCATGGCAAGGGATCTGGGACCATTCCTCCATACAGATTCTCTCCAGAGCCTTCAGATTTTTAGGTCCATGCTGGTGGACTCTCCTCTTCGGTTCACCCCACAGGTTTTCTATGGGTTTCAAGTCAGGGAACTGGGATGGCCATGGCAGGACCTTGATTTTGTGGTTAGTAAACCATTTTTGTGTTGATTTTGAAGTATGTTTTTGATCATTTTCCTGCTGGAAGATCCAACCATGGCCCATTTTAAGCTTTCTGGCAGAGACAGTCAGGTTTTCATTTAATATCTGTTGATATTTGATAGAGTCTATGATTCCATGTGTCCTAACTAAATGTCCAGGTCCACAACATTAAAGAGTCACCACCATATTTAACCGTGGGCATGAGGTACTTTTCTATATAGCTACCTCTCTGTGTGCACCAAAGCCACCTCTGGTGTTAATTGCCAAAAAGCTCAATTTTTGGTTTCATCTGACCATAGAACCCAATCCCATCTGAAGTTCCAGTAGTGTCTGGCAAACTGAAGATGGTTGAGTTTGTTTTTGGGTGAGAGTAGAGGCTTTTTTCTTGAAACCCTTCCAAACAACTTGTGGTGATGTAGGTGACTATGGATTGTAGTATTGGAGACGTTCTGACCCCAAGACGAAACTAACTTCTGCAATTCTCTAGCTGTGATCCTTGGAGATTTTTTGGTCATGGAAGTCATGCTTGAACAATTTCCTGTTTCTAGTCACCCAAGTGTACTAAAAATGTAAAATATGAATTGGAATATACTTCAAATATCATTTTCTCATATGAATTGCATTCCCATATTTAACACGGCGAGTTGAGTTGATGCCAAAGAGCTCCATTTTGGTCTCATCTGACCACCAGAGAACAACTGGGTGAAAGT
>JAOUWY010000054.1:28760263-28770376 GCA_025728095.1 Prietella phreatophila | reverse complement strand
GTCCTTCATTCTTTCATCTTATCCTGTTCTTCATCTCCTCCTTTCATGCCCCTGATGTCTGTCTTTCTTAAGAAATGAGAAAAAAAACGACTGAGAGAGAGTGTCTGCTACACATATTTCGTTTTTTGTGCAATGCCATTCCTCAAGACATCCCTTGAATGTTTCAAATCATTGTGGATTACAGTATACTGAAAAGACGTTCACATGGCCGTTCTTGCAATCATCAGTTGCTGCAGGGGAACAAGCCTCTCTCTCATTCAGACTAATCTTTAATTACTCTGTAATTAAATTAAGACCTATCAGAAAGGCTTACCCAATTATCTAGGTTATGCTCGATTTTTCTCGTCACACTCATTGGATGCGATGCACAAGAGTAAACACGTTAACTGCGTAGTTCACACGGCTGCAACATGGAGCATCTGAACCACTCTAGGCAAGGTTTTCATGGACCTGACACATTCAAGGTGAAATTCAGTGTGAAAGAAATGTAGTGCCATTAAAGAGAGTATGTGAGAGAAAGAAACAGTATGAACAGTATAGAACAACCTGTTCCCTTAATGACAGGCCTGTTGTTTAAGAGTACACTAGGGGAGAGATAGCTTTTAGGAGATAATTATATGAAGCATTTGACCTTGCCTTTTCATCTCAGTTATGTGCGCTAGAGAGCCAATGCAGAAAGGTGTACATTTATAATGTATTATTGTAGAATAACTATTAGTCTGCAATATGACAAAGACCCAGTTTTTTCATGGTTATATGCCCAAACACTAAAAGCAGTTGCAGCCTTTTTCCATTTTATCACTCTTTTATTCAAAAAAAAAAAAAAGGTTTTCTGGCCCCATAACCCTTCAATAACAAAACTGCCAAATCCTACTGATATTCACTCGGAACATTCTCTGTCTGTAGTACTTCTCTAAAATGGACATCAAATTATTCACATGCTTGCAGATATTAATAAATGAATACTGAAACCTCTTCATTGCAGGACAAATGTTTAATTTTTATATTTAAATAAATATTACATTGCTGAACAGCCTATTTAAACTCTGCTTTTATGCATGTATTTTCATGACTAATGGCCTCTCAAATATGCACAGCCCACATTAGCAACTTCTTTAGATGCATTCATTAATTCATTCACACATTCAGTAATCACTTTATTCCAGTCAGTGTTGTGGATCCGTTGTCCATCCTGGGAAACTGGCTGTGAGGCAGTGATACACGCTGAATGGGATTCCAGTGCAGTACACACAGAAAACCTACACCGACATTTACACACTTATTTACACCTATGGGCAATTTAGAGTCACCTATTCACCTATCCATATTTTTTTTTTAGACGTGGGAGGAAAATGGAGAACCCAGAGTGAACCCACACAGAGCGTTGAGGTGGCAACACAACCTGCTGTTCCACCATGCGACCCTCTTAATCTACAGTTAATAAAATGTTCTGTTAAAAATGTTATAAATCTTTCTGTTAATGGTACGCATTTGACCAATATGTATGTATCTTGTAATCATTTATTTGGATTTCCCTGAATAGTTGAAAACAGGTAAAGGTCAGTTAAAATAAATAACTGTTGTGTAAAATTATTGTTTAAGGAAAATTATAATATGCTCTTTACTTAAACTGTGCAAAGGATCTTGGATCACATTTGATATTTAACAGAGAATAATAGCATAGATCAAATGATGTGTGTGTATGTTTTTTCTTGCAAACAACCTATAACAGGCCACATAAGTGTGCTAAAAGGCACTTTCATTGTAAGTCCTTCGCATTTTACACCAGGCTGCAATTAGATCTGTTTTTATCCTCCATTTTTTCTGCCTTTCATCCCTGTCATTCCTCTCTCAGCAGATCCCCTACCAGGTAGACTGCGTCACGCGCTGCTAAAAGACGCTCAAAAAAGGAGAACAAAAATCTGTATATTTGAAAGAATTGAGAGGACATTGATTTATGTATCGAGCTGCTCTGAGTGAAACGAGGACAGACAAAGCATCAGCAGTGCCTTTCCAAGCTGAGAGAGCAGGGAAGGACAAAGACAGCCTGCTGATGTTAAGGACACAGAGACAAGGATACAGACACTGGAATCCAAGGTGAAAATGGCCTTTATTAAGGACCATGAGGGAGTGAGGGTGTGTGAGAGGGGTGAGTTGAATAGAGGGGTTGAGGTCAGGATTCGAACTCAGGTCCACAGTGTGATGTTCGTAGCAGGAAGTGGGTAGTGTGTGAGCAGACAGGGAGCATGAGTAGTGGACCTGGAACATGAAGAGAGAAAACACTGGAACTCGAAGGAGAGGATTACCTGTGGTTACCTGTTGCCATTGCTCCCTTATGTTGAATGTGATAATAGATTTGGAAAATAACCACTCACAAGCAATTAGAGAAGTAAACAGGCACACGCCTAGCCAAAAACCTGTGGCACAGAAAACAAGCTTCCCCAAGACACCATGAGCCAATGAAAGGCTAGACAAAAGCTGGCAAACTCATCCAGCCCTCACAGAAAGCAATCAGGACTAATATAGCTATTTTCCAACCAGGAGTTCAGTATGACATGATACTGTTAATAATCCAGATCCAGAACTATTCATACCCTATTTGAGTACCTGTTTTTGGTCCTATCTTATACCGGTACCTGTGAAAGCAGGAGAAGTTTCACATGTTCTCCCAATTTCTACATGATTTTCCTTCATGTTCTCCTCTCTAAACTGCTCCTAGGTTTAAATGAGTATGTGAGCGTGTTTGTGTATTGTGCCTTGTGCTCTTACAGAAGATGAATGAATGAATATATATGTTACTATACTACATATCATTGTAAAGGTCTACCAACATTCACAGTAATTTGCACCTTTTAAGCTTTTATTGCAGATCAAATGACAAAAAGATATGGTTTTTTCAGCTCCCGAATACAGTGTAATTCAAACTCATTCGTACTGGCACCATAACCAGTCATCCTTGTACAAGAACTGTCAATTAATTCCACTCACACTTCATACATAAAAGAAAAAGAACTTGGTGTCATGGGTAATTCTTAAAATGGGAATGAAGGTGACATGGGTGAGTTTTGCTCAGTTTCGTACAAATTAAGGTTTTAAGATAGGTTACAAATGCTAATTGCACTCCTAATCCTAATGTTAACCTTCATAATGTTTAACACAAACGGAGACAAATTAGCAAATGTGAGACCAAGTGAAAACATCCATTTTAAAGCAGTTACTTTTTACCTTTAGATAACTGAATACAGTATTCGAGTATACTCAGGCACTCAGTGTCATAGCTCAGCCCGATCAAGACTCAGTTTCCCAAGAAGCAACACTCACATCCCAGCACGCATGCGCTCACCATCCCCGGAGTTCTAATCAGGCACACCTGTCACCAATCACACACACTTTCTCACCGCCAGTATTTAGTAGTCATTCACCCAGAATTCTGTGCCAAGTATACGTTCAGTTAACTTGTTTCTCTGCGTTGCCAAGCCATTAACATTAGTTTGTCTTCTGGTTATTCTCAACCATTGTTTCCGGTTACGACTACGCTCTCTGCCTGACCCCATTTGTTTTGTTCGTCCGATAGCTTGACCGTTGCTTGTATTACGACTACATATTTTGAACATCCCTGTATCATGTTCTATACCTGCCTCCTGCTTCTGCTTCCGTGCCAACCGAGGTTTGTGACAGAATACTTCGCCTTCCAATGGAAGCAGCGGGAGATTCACGCTGGCCACAGGCCATGGAAGGACATGGCCGGATGATCAGTGACCACGACCACTGCCTTGCAAACCTGACAGAGCAAGTAGCTCGGCTAAACCAAGCCGCGCCGTTTGCTATGGCAGCGACAACACGCTTACCTCCCACACCGGCGCCTAAAAAGTACGACGGCAATCCAGCACGCTGTTGAGGTTTTCTACTACAATGCTCCCTGTTCTTTTCAACCTACCCAGATATAACGGAGAACCAGAAAATCATCTATTTCATGGAACTTCTGACCGGGAAAGCTCTCCTCTGGGCCACTGCAGAATGGGAACAGGGAGGGACCATCATAAACACATGTGATCAGCTAACTTCACGTTTCTGTACCATCTTTGATCACGCTCCAGACAACAGGGAGACTGAGGACGAATTATTGTCCCTGAAGCAAGGATCACGTTTTGTAGCGGATTTCGTTCTCAAGTTTCACACTCTAGCAGCAAGGAGTGGATGGAATCAACCCGCTCTCAAAACTATGTTTCGCCGGGGATTAAATGCCGACATCGTAACTGAGCTGCCGTGTCACTCTCTCAAACAACGCTCTACCCCAGGGGAGAACGCAACTCCTTAGCAACTGCTGCCAGGGGTGAGCTCAGATTCCACAGCCCAGCACTCATTTCAATCTGCTTTCTTATTGCCAGTCATAATAGAATACTCAGACGTATCCTGTATTTTAGAAGCGCTGATCGACTTCACAGCGGTGGGGAATTTCATCGATCAAGAAACCATACAACAGTACAACATCCCTGTTAGTCCCCTTATCACACCCCGCCGTGTCCAAGAAATTGATGGAGCCCCCATTGGAAAGGGTTTATTAACCCACTGCACAGAACACTTTAACCTCCGTACCAGTGCTCTCCATCAAGAAAAGATAACCTTCCATGTCATTGTGACTGCCCGTCATCCAGTGGTCCTTGGTCTTCCATGGCTCGAACATCATAACCCACAGATTTCATGGAATCAAAGGGAAATCACCCACTGGTCATCTCACTGTGTCAAGCACTGCCTCCAAGTTCATGTGATAACATTAGCAACCACGTCTATAGAAAGTCCTAACAGTGCGGACACTGTTCAAATCCCCAGTGTTTACCACGACCTCATGGAAGCATTCAGTAAAGAGAAGGCTAGTGGACTACCTCCTCATTGAGACTACGACTGCGCCATCGACTTGATTCCAGGCACTACACCACCTCGAAGGAGAGTTTATCCTTTAACCCAAACTGAACAAAGGGCCATGGAGGAGTACATTCAGGAAGCATTACATCAGGGGTACATACGACCATCAACTTCTCCAGCTTCAGCTGGGTCTTTCTTTGTGGAGAAGAAGGGAGGAGGGTTACGACCGTGCATAGACTATTGAGGGCTAAACCAGTGCTGCATCAAGTATAACCACTACCTCTAGTGCCAGTCGCTTTGGAACAACTACGCACTGCCACCATCTTCACTGAACTGGATTTACGCAGTGCCTACAACTTGGTTCGGATTCGGGAGGGAGACGAATGGAAGATGGGTTTTAGCACAACGTCCGGACACTATGAGTATCAGGTCATGCCATATGGGCTTTCTAATGCTCCCTCAGTCTTCCAGTGCCTTACTAAGGACATTTTACGTGACATGCTGGGACATCATGTGATTACATACATCGGCAACATTCTCATATATTCAAACTCCAAGGAGGAACATGTTCATCACGTCCACCAGGTTCTACAAAGGTTACTCCGTCATCAGTTGTAAAGCTGAAAAGTGCGAATTTCATAAAACCACCATTTCATTTCTGGGATACATCAACAGCCCCGAAGGGGTCTCCATGGATCAGGAAAAGGTCAAGGCAGTAGTAAACTGACCCACACCCACTACAGTCAAGGAATTACAGAGGTTTCTGGGTTTTAGAAACTTCTACAGAATATTCATTAGAAATTTCAGTTCCATCACCAGCCCCTTAATGTCGTTATTGAAGGGGAAACCCAAACGTCGGCCATGGGACCCAGTCGCTCAAGCCGCCCTCGATAAGCTCAAGAAAGCCTTCACCACCACTCAAATTATCAAGCATCCAGATCCATCTAAACCGCTGTGGAGGTAGACGTGTCAGAAACTGGAGTATCTCAGCGTTTCGGAGAGAGGTCTAAGGAGCTACACATCCCTTTGTCATCTTCACAGACCATAAGAACCTGGAATATTTACGCACAGCTAAGAGACTCACACCCCGTCAAGTCCGATGGTCCCTGCTTTTCACCAGATTCCATTTCACCTTATCATACAGACCTGGATCCAAGAACACAAAGGCTGATGCCCTGTCTCATCTGGACCACACGGAACGTGTCAATGACCATGAGAAATACATCCTCAATCCTTCATGTGTCATCAGTGCGCTAGAATGGGAACTGGATCAGGAACTAGAAAATATTCCCCAGTTGCAAATTCCAGAAAAATGTTCTACAAACAGAATATTTGTACCCGAACGATACCGTCAAGAACTCATCATCTGGGTCCACACGGTACTCAGTACAGGTCATCCAGGGGCACAGCGCACATACCATCTCCTAAAAGAGAAATATTGTTGGTCCAATATGAAAGGAGATATACACAAAGTGGTGGCATCCTGCTTATCTTGCGCACAGAGTAAGGTACCTCGGACACTCCCCGCTGGAAAGCTCAAGCCCCTACTTGTTTACCAAGCTCCCAAGGAAATATTACCGTTCTTGTCACAGTGGACCGATTCTCCAAATCAGTACGCTTCAGTCCATTACCCGCCCTTCACACCGCCTTTATGACAGCCGAATTCTTGTTCCAGCATGTGTTCAGATATTTTGGCATTCCAGAGGAGATTGTCTGCGATAGGGGTCCTCAGTTCACCTCCAGACTATGGTCCAGTTTCATGACTAAGATGGGAGTTACAGTTAATCTCACCTCAGGATATCACCCACAAGCCAACGGGCAAGTTGAACAAATCAATCAGGAACTAGGCCGATTCCTTCTGTGCCTTTAATCCCGAGGATTGGAGCAAGTTTCTACCATGGGCCGAGTACGCCCAAAATTCACTACAACGTTCTGCTATGAATCTTACTCCATTCCAATGCGTACTAGGATACCAACCTCCACTGTTCCCATGGAACACAACTTCCATCGAATCACCTGCTGTTGACCAATGGTTTTCACGTAGTGAGCATGTCTGGGCTGACACGCACCAATATCTGAGACAGACCACAGACACATACAAGCGCAAAGCTGATCGCCACTGCAGCGAACATCCTAATTACCAACCAGGCAATAGAGTATGGTTGTCTACCAAGGATTTAAAGCAACCTCATAGCTGTAAAAAGCTAACTCTAAGATACACTGGACTTTTTAAGATACTCAAACAAATCAATGAGGTTACTTACCATCTGAAACTGCCACGACACAGCCGCATCGCCCCTCCTTCCACGTGTCTCATCTGAAACCAGTGGTCAACGGTCCGTCTAGAAGTGGGTCTAGAAGTGCCCTCTGAGACTCCTCCGACTCCTCTGGAAATTCAAGAGCAGCCAGCATACTTAGTCAAGAAAATTATCAACTCTAGACACAGGAGGGGCAAGCTGTAGTATCTAGTCGAGTGGGAGGGCTACGGACCTGAGGAACAATGCTGGGTTCCTAAACAGGACATACTAGATCCACAGCTTACTAAAGACTTTCATGCAACGCATCCTGATCTCCCAGGTCCACGACCCCGAAGGATACCAAGAAAGAACTCTGCTCCCGGAGTGAGTCATTTTGGGAGATGGAGGGGGGGGCTTCTGTCATAGCTCAGCCCAATCAGGACTTAGTGGAAGAGCTACAACAGCTGAAGACCACATCAGGTTCCAAGAACAAGGCACAGAAACTGATGGTTGATGATTAGGGGGTCTTCAAACTGTCCAGTTTTAGTGAGTATGTGCCCACAATCACCTCAAATTCTTGTTCTTGGCTGACAGGAGTAGAACCTGATGTGGTCTTCCGCTGTTGTAGCTCATCCACCTCAAGGTTTGATGTGAAGTGCATTCAGATGCGCTTTTCTGCTCAACACTGTTATAAAGAATGCTTATTTGAGTAACTATAGACTTGTCGGCTGACCTGTAAGCTCAGACCAGTCTGGTAATTCTCCTCTGATCTCTCTCATCAACAAGGTGTTTTAGCCTGCAGACCTACCTCACACAAGATGTTTTTTCACACCATTCTGTGTAAACTCTACAGACTTTTATGTGTGAAAATCTTGAAAGATCAGCAGAAATACTCAAACCAGCCATCTAGTACCAACAAACATGCCATAATTAAAGTCACTGAGATCACATTATTTTCCCCATTAACTGAAGCTCTTGACCTGTATCTGCATGATTTTATGCATTGCTGCTGCATATGATTGACTTATTAGATAACTGCATGAATGAGCAGGTGTACCGGTATAATGGACGGTGGGTGTATAATGGAGAACATCTTTCTTCAGCATCATCTCTACACAGCAATTTTACTGTTGAAAGTCAGTTGAAAGTTGAGACCTGCAGAGAAACAGACAAGTTCACCTCAGTCACTCTAATCTATGGGTCATTATTGGAGATTTTAAAACATATTGCAAGAGCAAAATGAGCCATGCTTCTCTTCTCTGAGCCGTTAAGTCTCCATCCTTGTTATTTTAGTGATTATGACTGGCATTGCATAATGAAGTATCGCAGGTCAATGTGACAAGTCAGTGAGTAAGTTCTATTGAGTCCTCTTCCTTCTCTCTTATTTCTCAGCCCATTCTGTTCTCCTATAATGACTCTCATGTAAACAGCAAATTAGAGGATAAATATGTGTAAAGGTCACATTGAACAAACATAGACTGTAGAAGCAGTGAAGGGATCTAACTGGGAGCTGCCTTGAGTCACTTAAAATTTACTCAATTAAAAGATTTTTAATTAAAATGACTTAATTAAAGCACACCTATTATGCTTTTTCAGATATTACCTTTTATGTAGTGTGTTACATAGCTGTTTGTGAATGTAAAAAGTCTGCAAAGTTTCAAAAATCAAAGTGCAAGATGAATGGAGTTATTGACTTTCAAAAGTCAGTAATTCCAGACTAACTTCCTGTACAAACCTACATAGGTTTGGAATAAAAACCCCACGTCTGGTCTTCACTGGCTGCTTGCGAACAATGTGTACTTTGACCCGCTCTCAAACACTACAGTAGTTGCATCCTGAAAGAGTTAGATTCATGTCAAGATGACATTTTCTGCACGGCAAAAGCAACACAGTACTCAGTACTTGCATGTACTCTCAAAGGATGATGATGTGCATCAGTGGTTAAAATTCATCGTTTATTAAAGATGAGGCAGAAGCCACTTTATGTGGACCATCCTGCAACTCTGGATCACAACCTGTAAGTTTGATGAATTATATATGTATTTATTTTCTACCGAGTGTTCCAAATGCGTAGTTTTGTGTTGTATACGTGTACAGCCAGTGCACAGCATTGAGCCTGTTAGCTGTTAGCCTCTGCTAACATGATAACTCACGTTATTGTCAAACTACATACAAACTTGCCACTGAGAAACATGCTGTTCTTGTAGTGCTTGCGATGGTGGTTCGGGTCGATCTTCGGATGTATCACTATCACACTCAGGCTCAAATTGATAAGGAAAAACCCACAACATTATTACTGAGCTGAAATTCAGATATGGTAATGGCCGTTTCCTTTCTGACATGCACTGTAAGCGGTAGGCTCTCTGAAAGGAGGAGTTTAAAGTGAACAGATCCTTGAGTGAGTTGTTTATGCCACTGAGAATAAGAGGTGATGCTGCAATGTAAATTATGAGAAAATTAAAGTGTTTTTTGATCTTGGATGCATGTAAACCTATTGTATGAGACCTCTAAAAAAAATTAGACATGTTGATATAGCATAATAAAGGCACTTTAATACCATGACTTGCATAGAATTAGTAATCATTTTAGGTTATTAAAGGTGTAGGTTGGTGCAAACTTTAGGCTAGTTAAGTAACCTGAGACAGTTTGAAATTTAAAGCAAGCACCATGCACAAGTTGCTTTGAGATGAGCAAAAACCTAAGCACTTTAATGGAGTGATGTTATAAAATGGGTGTGGTGGGATCCTGAGTGCTGCAAAAAGTCTTCACCCCATCATGACATCATCATCATCGCAATTTCAAATTCTGACAATGCCACCACCATCCATGGCCAAGAGCTATGGGCCTGTCAATGACAGTGACACTAGCCAGTTGTGGGTGCCTGTGTACTCATGTATGTGGAAGAGGGTACATGGGGGGATTTTTGAAATTTGAAATTTGACTGTACCCTGAAATGGATTGGAACCTTGTCCAAGAGTCCCCCCACCTTTTACCACATGCTTCCTTAGATAGG
>JAOUWY010000054.1:28732485-28753375 GCA_025728095.1 Prietella phreatophila | reverse complement strand
ATATGATTCATTTTAGTTCATTTTTATGTGGTTCATATGCATGCATGTGATTCATTTACATGCAATTCATTTTCATGACCCGTTTTACAAACGGGATTCAAATTAAAATCAAAAGAATGATTTGGAGCTCCGGCACGCATGCTTCTGACCAGCTGTGTACACAATCTAAATATGGAACTGTATACAATCAGGGGTATGATGACGGTATGATTAGTCCCTTATACAATGAAGGAAAGATTAGTCCTTTCGAAACATCAACCTCGGGTTGTAGAAAAAGAAAAGGTATGCTATTAGCGCTGCTGCAAAAATTACCCTACCCCCATATGCACTACTACTCGGCGGAATGCGTGGTAGGGGAGTGTGCAAGGATTCATTCGGAGACTGAAGCTCAGGAGGTACACGAGAGATGGTCCATATCATAGTAAGGAGTGGAGAGAAGCGGAGAGCCAGTTGGGCTAATGACATCAGACTGAGACACTCTTTTTAGTTACTCAACAGCCCGGCGCTTAGTCTGGGCTCGAGTGCCATGGTCAGGGCTCAGGGATGCATTTAAATCACTGTCACCATCGGCTAACATCTCTGCCTCAGTGGGCTGCCTTGTATTGGCAAGGCCTGAGGTAGAAGGTTGTTCATTGTCAGTGTCTTGCCATAGCGGTCCCGTACCTGGTCCGGGGCGGACGCATTGGTTCAAGTGATACCAATGATCCCTCCCCTCAACTTTCACAGCCGTGGGGGTTGCAGCAACCACGGTGAAGGGTCCTTCCAGGTGTGCCGCGATGGGGCTCTTCCTCTTGAAGTTACGAATGTGTACTTGGTCCCCGGGTTCCACTTGACGTACATCCTCCCGTACCTCGCTCTCTCCATGGAATGCCTCATGAACCCGTGGATAGAAATGTCTATGGATTTGGATGAGGATTCGCATATACTCCGACATTTCGCCCTCCAGTTGTGCCAAAGGCGGCTCTGAGTATGGCCCTCTGGTGAACGCCATGGGCATTGGGCGCCCAGTAAGCATTTCATGAGGAGTCAAGTGCATCATACGATTGGTTTGTAAACGCATCATCATCAATGCCAGTGGTAAGGCTTGGACCCAGTTTAGGTGAGAGCTCTCGCATATTTTTGCCAGCTTAATTTGTAGGGAACCATTCACACGTTCCACCATGCCCTGGGATTGAGGATGATACACACAACCTAGCTTATGATCTACCACCAAGGCAGATGCAATATTGTCGATGACGTTATTCACAAAGTGGGTGCCTTTGTCAGAACTCAGAAAATAAGGGAAACCGAATCGGGGAATGACCTCTTCACTTAAAAATTTAGCTGCAGACCTCACATCCTCCTTGGAAGTCGCAGTTGCCTCCACCCACCTGCTGAAACAGTCTACTATCACTAGAATGTAGCGCTTCCCTTCTGCCTTGTTGTCTTCTCCCATGTCTACATAATCCATCATTATATGCCGGAAAGGTCCCGTCGGCGAATATGTCCTAAGTCCCCGGGCTGAGTTGGGGCCATCATCTCCGTAGACCCTTCAGAAGCTTTCGTAAAAAATTATATTATTATTGTCATTTGGGGCCTTTAACTAAACAACACATTCATAATTTATGGAATATAAATAAAAGGTCCAAATGGACTGACTCACTCATTTCTCAACAATGGCCGGAAAATGCACACTCTTTCACCAGTCTTCCCTGGATCACACAATCTGGGAATGTTTTTATATATTACTAGAAATTCTTATTTACACAATAGGCAGTCTGGCAAAGGTCTAAAATATTTACAATGTTTTTGAATGCTCCCCAATTTTTAAAACATTCATACAGCAATTATTGATACCAAAGTAATTGTAATACTCACAGTCACACCCGACTCACAGAAAGTCTGTACCAGATTGAAAACATTCAACGAAAAAGCAGAAGCGCACACGCACACAGTATTTTCTTTACACACACACTCCCTGAGCAGATAAGACCCGAGAAGGACACACACATACCTTCCTTTTTATCAACAACACACGCAAGCTCACATACACATGTGATATTCACACACTATTACACATTTATTTTATTACACACACAATTGTGGTTTCAGGGTATAAAGCACCTTTATGGAAAGGTCTTATTTGCCTGCACAGAGGAGAACACTCTTACTGACACAACCTCCAAAAACTAGTTTTGGATAAGTGAGTATCACACACACACACCACCCCAGTTCCATATGTATGAAGTTTACAGTCATATATTAAATGCAACATTCACATTCTCTCCAAAACTAAGTTTCAGTGCTTCTCGCACATGCATGCGCGCTCTCACACCACACCCATATTTATAAACACACATTTGTTATTATACATTTATACACCGGGCATGCTGGGTCCGTTCCCTGAGTTGCGTGACCCGGACCTGGGCCCAGGATTTACACCCCTCTCTTTCCAGACCTGGACTCAATCCAGTGGTATTAGGGGTCCCCTAAACTTTTCCACAACAATAACACCAATATATTCTACAAAGAATATGATATGAATACCAATACGGTTAAAAAAGAGCTTATCTGCATGTTTAGAAAAAGCTCATCAAATTTCCCATGATGTTTAAAAAAAGCTTATCAAATTTACAAGTATATTTTGAAAGAGCACTTTCTAAATACCATTAGGTTCGACAGAGGGACGAGACAAAACAATTTGGAGAGACCTTGGTCTCACTGTTATCTCGCAGGTGCAACTTGACTCAGCTACCCTTACAAACAGCTCATGGTTCTCTCTCTTAAAATTAAGGCCCTCGTCTACAGCACGCCTGACCCTTCCTCACGAGACAAGAATCTTCACCACCTGCATTATGAGTTAAGTTTCTTTGACATTTTTCTGTATTTCTGGTTTATACTTTCCTTTCATATTTGCTCTATATTTCTATTTTATATATGGTTACACTGCTTGCAAGTGGTTTACTGTACTCCCTACTTCATAATATCATTATATTATCATTGTACATCCTACTACTCCTTATATTATCCTTGTAATATCTTAATACTCCTTTTTATTATTCTTATAAGGTTTTAATGTTCTGCTTTCCTTCTGTATGTGTGCGCGTTGGGGCCTATGGGTGTGTGTGTCTATGTGTTATGTCTGCATGCCCGTCCTTGACGGCGTTAAGAGTGTGAGCCTGTGTGTGTGCGTTTCCTCAGCTATCTTATATTTCTCTGCGACTAATAAATCATAGTGTGTTAATCTTAAAGTGTGAATCCAATTCATCAATATCCGCCTAATACCGCTTCTGTGCGTCTAGGTGCCCATCATTTTTCCTTCTTTCCTTTACTGGAGGGGCTGGATTTGGATCTGAACACTCTCCATCAGATCGCACATCCCACCAGTCCTGTGAATTTTCAATAAAATTACATATTACTCATACTAGGTCTCCCTTGTATTTGTTTCATGTATATTTTATATACAACACTATCTTGGAAGATTTCACTTTACTCAAAGTATTATTGAAAGTGAATACTTGTACCCTTAGTTTCCAAGAGGAAAAAAAATACATATTTTTACTCCTAAAATTATTTCATTTTGACCTTCAGAGCACTCAAATTCTAGGTTTATCTGAGTTATGTTCCTTCTGACTGTTGCAATCAAAATTATTCAACCCCCATTGCAAATCAAGTTTTTTGTCAAAATTTACAGACTTTTAGCTGTTTTCAATGAACAAATCAAACAAAAGTAATTGAAATACTTCAACACAACAAATTCTTCAAGTAGTTTCCCCAAATTCAACTGAAAATGCAACTTATAAGGATTTCTCCAGTCTCAAAATTATTCAACCCCTTCATGGCAAGCATCTTTAGTACATAGTAGAGCACCCTTTTGATGTTATGACCAGCTGTAAATGAGATGCGTAGCCAGACACAAGCTTCTGGCAGCATTCCTGAGGAATCTTGGCCCATTCCTCATGAGCAATGGCCTCCAGTTCAGTAATATTCTTGGGTTTGCATGCTGCAACCACCTTCAAATCCCACGAGAGATTTTCGATGTTTTTCAAGTCAGGTGACTGTGATGGCCCTCTACAATCTTCCAGGACTTCTTCTGCAACCAAGCCTTGGTGGAATTTAAGGTATGCTTGGGATCATTGTCCTGTTGAAAGGTCCAATGATGCTTCAACTTCCTCACAGACAGCATGAGGTTTTCTCCTAGGACTTCCTTATACTTCAATGAATCCATATTGACTTCCACATGCTGCAGGTTTCCAGTGCCAGAGGATGCAAAGCAACCCCAGAGCATCGCTGAGCCACCACCATGCTTGACCGTGGACAGAGTGTTCTTTCTTCATTCATCTTTCTCCAGACATACCACTGATCCATGGTGCCGAAAAGAATCCCAAAATGTCTATGGCTTATTAATATGATTTTGAGCTTACTTTTCTTGTGTTTTGGGTCTACGTCTTTGCCTGTTGCCACCAAGTCTTGCTGCAGGTCTTTTGCAGTCACTCGAGGGTTTTTCACTGCCCCTAGCCAGTTCAGGTATTTCATGTGTTCCAGCTCAAGCACACCTGGTGCAACTAATGAAGTCCTTGATTAGTTGTATGAGGTGTGCTTGAGACAACACCGGTTTTGCATATTTGTGTGTTGTGAGGGATTCTGTTCAGGGGGTTGAATCATTTTGAAACTGGAGAAAGTTGTATTTTCAGTTGAATTTGGGGAAACCACTTGAAGCATACTCAAATATCTCACTGCTGAGGTATAATATGAAAGCAGGGCGCACGCTGGCTTAGTGGTTAGCACGTTCGCCTCACATCTCCAGGCGTTCGATTCCCGCCTGGGCCATGTGCGTGTGGAGTTTTCATGTTCTCCCCATGCTGCGGGGTTTTCCTCCGGGTACTCTGGTTTCCTCCCCCAGTCCAAAGACATGCATGGTAGGTTGATTGGCGTGTCTAAAGTGTCTGTAGTGTATGAATGGGTGTGTGAGTGTGTATGTGATTGTGCCCTGGATAGGCTTCAGGTTCCGCACGACCCTGAAGAAGGAATAAGTCGTAGAAGATGGATATAGATAGATAAATAGATAGATATATACACACTAAAATGTGAAGGGTGTACTCACTTTTGTGAGATACTGAATATTTATATATATATATATATATATAAATAAACAAACAACATTGTCTGGGTTGGTAGCTCAACAAGTATTAAATCTCGGTCACTCACACACCCTATTCCATTGCTTTTCCACAGCAGCTAGCTAGTCCATTATCTCGACATCACAATAACAGCTTTTTCCTCTGATGTGACAGAAAATCAAATGCTGAGGTGGAGTAGCTGACCAATTTTGTACGTGTAAAGCAGCTTACTTGACCTCCCCAAGCTAAACAGGCCCTTAATATATTGGAATTCATAAAATAAAATATACTAAATTCCCTTCAATCACCAATTATTAATGTAGCATAAGTTAGTCGTAAGCTAATTACTGACACAAATATCCCGCTGAAAGGGTAGAAAATTACCTGACCGGGTGGCCAGATCACTCATCTACAGGACATGTATGTTTATTTTCTCAACACTTATCTAATTAATTAACTCAACACTTGAAAAATGTAATACATATGTTTAGTTTTCAGATTTTATTAAGCTTTGTTACCTGCTGAGTGTTGTCCCACTGGTCATCATGATATTTTCAAAAAAGGTACAAATTCATACTTCTAAAAATCATTTATTTATCTTCAGTAAGTGCTTTATCTTGGTCAGGGTCACAGTGGATACAGAGATTATACTGGGGACACTGGGTATGAGGAGGGACTAAAACTAGCCAAATACACTATATGGCCAAAAGATTGTGGACACCTGACCATCACACCCATATGTGATTCTTACCTAAATTGTTGTCCTAAACATTTGGCCCATATATTGTATCTGTAAATGTAATAAAGTTTGTTCATTACCTAAATGGGGTCCAACAACAGACAAAAAAGTACCACAATGTTTTATTTCTTTTTACTGAACTGTGGGTAAACATATTTGTTGAAAATAAAATGTTACCTAAAATAAAAATGGGATTACAGACCAACAGATTTTAATATGCCCCCAACAAAAGAAATTTGCAATATAACCTTAACCTAGCCATCTATATTTAGATCTGTCTACTCTATTTTGGTTTCCCACCATCATTTATTAAGTGTGCACATCCTAAGAGCACTCTTCTATTTCATTAATATGAAGGTTAACCTCTCTCATGCTGACAGAAATTGCTTATTTGAACGTGGCACAGGGAGCTCCAGAGATCACTCTGGAAAGTTACATCTTAAAAAAAGTTTGTGCTTCACTAGTTACTGAAGTGATTGCTCACAGATCAGTGAGCAAATTTAAAGGTTACTTAGTGTTGAGCCATTATTTTGCTGTACCTACATTACTTTGCTTCTGTGTGGAGTTAAAGTGAACTGGCTGAAGTCCTGAAATTCTAAATCACTGCGTCATTGAACACTGATTCACGACCGTCTCTTATAAAAAACAAACAAACAAAAAAAACTCATTCACAGTGCACTCATTATTTCTAAGATGCATATAAATAACACTAAAATAAAACATTTTATATATACACACACACACACACATATATACACATACGTGTGTGTGTGTGTGTGTGTGTGTGTGTGTGTATATATATATATATAAATATAAGTTACAGTATTACATGATCACATTTATGTAGACGTGATCTTTATACAAGATCACATTTATATAATGTCCAGTATTACAAGATCACATTGATTCAGCCCCTCCACATACTGCTATCAGAATGCACAGGGAAAAGCTTCAGCACATAAAGTATACTGTAAATAAAGAACTTAATAAGAGGAGAAAATAGACAGGATATTACCCATCAATTTCAGTGATGGACCTTGGCACTTGAATGTACTTTTGAATGCACCTTGTAATGGACAGAGTTGCCTTATCATTATATATTGTAAGCTTGGCCGTTGTATTGCAGTGCCCTGGATTTTCTGAAAGTCCTGATATTGGAGTGACAGAAGCAAAGCCAAAGAAACCTTGACTGTACATAATAATCAGAGCTGCCTATGTGGACTGAGCATATCCACTAATGAGGACACTTGAGAAAGGAACATGGTGACTCAAGCCTCAGCCTAAAACACACAAACTAACAGGATGCAGCAAGCTGACAAGGTTGAACATTTCAGTATGCTGTCTTCTACGTCAGCCTGAGTTTTGTCAAAGTTGAATATACTTTTGTGAAAAAGATTTCTTTGCTCTACTCCCACCTCCAGCATATGAACCATCAATACCTGTGAGAAAGGACATTTAAGGACCATATGACTGTGCTGAATGGCAGGCAGGTATGTGAAGTAACACCAAACGCCACCCTTCCCACACACAGACTGCGCAACTACCTTCACTGCAAGCAGCAGGAGTGACAGCTTATTAGAGTACATTTTGCCATCATGAGTATGTTATCTGAGTGCAGAAAATTTGTCTAGGATAGAGAAGGTGAGAGAGAAGGAAAGGTGTCATAATCCTACTCATTATTTTGAACAAAACTAGGTACATCTTATTTGATGTGAAATTGTGTGCGGTCATCCCAGTCTTACAGAAAAAAGGTGGTCGCACTGAACTTATCTGGGATAAATTTGCACATTTAAAACCTGTATTATTACCGTGATCATATGTCTCTGTAAAGCTGTTTTGAGACAATGTCTATTGTAAAAAGCTCTATACAAATAAAATGGAATTGAATCAGCATCACCTTTCATACATCAAATATTGACACTCTGGCACAAGTATACATTGCAAAGCAAAGTAGTAATCTTTCACTTGAATGCTCTGTATGAGAATTTCTGCAAAAATGTATTTTAACCAATCGAACGTCTACCACTGTGCTATTTGATTAAAATCTGTAATAAATCTTTGTAGATTATAGATCTGTAAGATATGTAATGAATAATTTTATACCACCCCAACATATTGAGTGTTACTCACTTTATGTGTAAAGTTTGTGCTTTTCATGACATATGATTCGATTTGCCAGGCTCATGAAACTTCTCTTCATTGCAAATACAAATGGGTTTGCAAATCATGTTGTAATGAACTTCAATCATAAGTTGAAACACATAGAATCAAACATTCACTTTAATGCCATTTACACCCAAACAGTCAAGTTTACCAAACTTTATCAGACAATGTTACAATACAATCATACTCAGGCATTTTCTATGGCTGAATTTTGAGTGCCATATTACACTATGTATTAAACACTAGGGAGGGTGCACAAACCCATTAAAAGCCTTTGAAAGGTGCAAACAAAGTGAGTAGAAAGCCATCTAGCATTCACTAGAATATTTTACTTGGACTACAGTAAAGGAATGCAAAATGAAGCTATATATTTAAAATAAAGCATAACAATGGGCTGCCTAGTTGCTGCCAAGCCTACTTCTGATGATAAAGAGACAGTATCCAGATGATTCTGTGTTTACATTTAACCAATCGATGGTCGGCACTATTTTTAGCTCTACCCAGCTCACCTGCCATGGTGCCTCATTATTCAGAGTAACCACATAAACCATGGATACAGACATAGTTCACATGGTGAAGTAAATAGTGATAAAATATGGAATTATGAGTAATTTGCTGAGCTAAGCCAAGCTGCACTGTGTGGAATAGCACGAGTCATATTTATGAGAGTATATATTCACCCCCAACCACAAAATTTATCCCATGCCTACCAGTTGCCCACCAGAAGCCAGCTCTCTCCCCTGTCTTTTGACAATTACCAGTCAAGGAGGGTGCAGACTAACAAGTGTTTCCTCACATAAAACCAGCCAACCACATCTTTTCAAATTCCTGCTCATGATGGTTCACAGGGCAGTGAAACGCACTCGGATGAAAGCACAATCTTCCACATACACAAGCTTACACCCAGAAGTGGCTAGTGTCGCTAGATTTACAAGGGGCACATTCCTCAGCCATCCAGTGTACTTAAGGGCGTCAACTCCAAGAGTTTGTTAAAATGATGTACAGTATTCTGTAATCTCTCTACTGAAAGGTAGCAAAACTTTTGACCATTGCTCAAGACTCCTGGAATGCCTTTGTTCATATGGGTGACCTGTTGCTTGGAGATATTTTAAGATTCTGACCATGAAGATGAGCTATTGAAGAACTGATGGAATGTTCCCAAATGTTTAGAAAGATATAAGCTAAAAAAAAAAGAGCTCCACTGTGAATAAGCACTGCTCATCATGATTGCTTCATTACTAAAGTGCTGATTAGAGCTACTCCAGAGAAGCTGAAGCTTGGTGAACATCACCATCAGGAAATAATAACCAGCAGTACTCCACCTCTCTCATTACCTTTCCATGTTTACAGTACTGAGTGTTCTCACTCTCAGCAATCAGTACCAGACATGCTCCTCAAAGCACTCCAACTGTAATGAGGACAGAATAGAGTCACTCAGTTCAGGTCTTTCTCCAAATGGGCAATTGATATGCTTCTCTGTGAAAATACGTGTTCCACATGCATTATAGTGCATCATAAATTCCCGTACGCTACCATCACAAATGCTGCTCAGTAGTGATCTTTTCATGGCTACTGAACACGGGGCTGAATATACATATGTGAACATGCATTGTACTACACGAGATTAAAAGGTGTAAAAAG
Organism: Prietella phreatophila; assembly: GCA_025728095.1. NCBI lineage: Eukaryota > Metazoa > Chordata > Actinopteri > Siluriformes > Ictaluridae > Prietella > Prietella phreatophila. The sequence continues at coordinate 28,743,733 of JAOUWY010000054.1, read as the reverse complement.
TTATTTCACAATTATAAACGTGTGTGAAATCTGTCAAAGAGAAGACAACTTGGTGCTCAATTACAGTCATACCTTAAAAAACTACCAAGCACATTTTTTGTTATAAATGTTTGCATCAGCAGTAATAACATCACATTATATATTTTCTAGCAATGTTCCATTTACTGCACTTCCCTGATTCTCAACAAAAGTTAGAGGATGAAGGCATGAAGACAATCAGATTCAATAAGCAAAAAATGGTCACAGCATGTTGAACTTAACCAATAGGGCATATACAGTTGCAATCAAAATTATTTAATCCCCAGTGAAAATCTGGTTTATTGTCAAAATATACAGACATTCAGCTGTTTGCATAAATCAAACAATCAATTGAAATAGTTAAATACAATGAATGCTTCAAGTGGTTTCCCCAAATTCAACTGAAAATACAACCTATAATGATTTCTCCAGTTTCAAAATGAATCAACCCCCTGAACAGAATCCCTCACATCATCACAAATATGCAAAACAGGTGTTGTCTCAAGCACACCTCATACAACTAATCAAGGGCTTCATTAGTTGCACCAGGTGTGCTTGAGCTGGAACACATGAAATACCTGAACTGGCTAGGGGCAGTGAAAAACCCTCTGCAAAAGACCTGCAGCAAGACTTGGTGGCAACAGGCACGGAGGTTTCGGTGAGCACAGTAAGGCGCATACTAAACCCAGAAGGTTTCCATGACAGAACTCCAAGACATACACCCAAAAACACAAGAAAAGTAAGCTCAAAATCATATGAATAAGCCATAGACATTTTGGGATTCTTTTCAAATGCTTTGCATCCTCTGGCACTGGAAACCTGCAGCATGTGGAAGTCAAGATGGATTCATTGAAGTATAAGGAAGTCCTAGGAGAAAACCTCATGGACAGTGATCCCAAGCATACCTCAAATTCCACCAAGGCTTGGTTGCAGATGATGTCCTGGAAGATTGTACAGGGCCATCACGGTCACCTGACTTGAAAAACATCGAAAATCACTGGTGGGATTTGAAGGTGGTTGCAGCATGCAAACCCAAGAATATTACTGAACTGGAGGCCATTGCTCATGAGGAATGGGCCAAGATTCCTCAGGAATGCTGCCAGACGCTTGTGTCTGGCTACGCATCTCATTTAGAGCTGGTCATAACATCAAAAGGGTGCTCTACTATGTACTAAAGATGCTTGCCATGAAGGGGTTGAATAATTTTGAAACTGGAGAAATCCTTATAAGTTGCATTTTCAGTTGAATTTGGGGAGACTACTTGAATTCGTTGTGTTGAACTATTTAAATAGCTTTTGTTTGATTTGTTCATTGCAAACAGCTAAAAGTCTGTAAATTTTGACAAAAAACTTGATTTGCAATGGGGGTTGAATAATACTGATGGAAACTAAGTCCATGATAAGATAATTAAAACCTCCAGCATAAAAAGAAATCAGAAGGGTCAGAAATAATCAAACCAGCCCATCTGGCAGCAACAAACATGCCACAGTCACCAAAATCCCATTTTCACCATGTTAGATGTGAAATGAAGCTCTTGAACTGTATATGAATGCTTTCTTTGCATTATGCTTCTGCCACATGATTGGATGATTGAAGAACTGCATGAATATGTAAGGGTACAGGTGTTCCTAAAGTGGCAAGTGAATTTATTTAATATCTGATTTTGAATAATGATTGTCAATCTTTTATCTAATTCCTTCTCTGTATTTTTTTTTTTTAATCAGTCAGTGTGTTCTGATGATGTAAAGGGATTTAGCAAATAGGGTACTGAGATCAAACAAACAACAAAAAAAATCTCTTTCCATTGATGTTTCAGATATGATGAAATACTTCTTATACTTTGAGGGATGCTTCCCTGACATGTAAATAGGTGGCTGAAACATGGATGGCATATTTCAGTTTGTGTGCTTTTTCTTTGATATCTGAACATGTAATATTTAAATTGTGCAAAAATCTAAAAAAAGAAAATAAATAAAATGAAATAATCAAAAAAAGAATCTAAATGATACTTGCCAAGTCGCAAAAAAGGTCTGAATTTGAGCAATATGTGGCTTTCAACTGATTTACTTAAACTGAATCAAATTGATCTTTTTGAGGCTACATTATGTCTGCTTCAGCTGCAGAATGTATGCACCTCGCCTATTACCAGAGTTTTTCATTTTTGACTTTAACCTCATCAACAAGACATAATCTGTCCCTCTTGTCTGAATCATGTAGAACCATGAATCCTGAGAAATGGATTGGTCTCAAAACACAAGCATGTTATTCATTTTGCACAAAAACTTACAACTACATACATTTTTTTATTATTATTTTAAAGTGATAAAAATTTTTTACAGAGTCACAAAACAGATTCAGAGCAACATAAACCACTGCATTCCAAAACCTTTCAGCACTGAAAGCATATGGCCTTGAATTACTGTGAGGTGGTTTATAAAAAAAATAATAATAATAATAAAAAAAAAAGAAACAGTAAGTAATACTGACCTCAGATTTTCTCTTACCTTTAGAGAAGTCTATCAAGTGAACTTATCCTGAAAAGCAATCCACATCCAACTGTGTTATTAATTTGCTGAATATCCTTGAAACCTTAAGAAGTAAAAATAAATAAATAAAAACGCTTTTTTATTCGGATAATTGCAGTCAGAGCCCAGAGGGTGCACTGACAAAACAACACTGGCATTAAGAGAGATGAATGAGTAATGACTTGAAGGCTGATAGAAATATGGAATAATTTAAATGTGAACAAAACAAGCTCATGTAGTAAAGCAAAATGTCCACACAGTGAAAGTATTTGTGTTTTTGTAGGATTCAGAATCCACTGTAATCACCATACAAGACACAGTCAAGCTTTGGTTAGAAAAAGTAAAGAAAGAGTGAGAAAAAGAAAAAATAATTATGCAAAAGTAGGTGTAAAAGTTCCTCAAACAATGATGCACTGTTGGTCACACTTGCCCCAGGGTCCTATATGCCATAATAAAGTCAATAAATCAAGAAAATGCTTTCAGTACATATAAACCCAAAAAGGCAAAAATTACAAAACAATTGAGTCTAATCACTGATACTCCACTGATCACTGGTAATTTCTTGTAGGAATAATTTATGTTTAATTGATGATCTAATGTTTCTGACCAAGTAAACTGTAGAATCACTGTGCAGGCTGAATTAAAAGAGTACAGGTGGGCAGAACTTTGCACTTTAAATTTCCTCCAGGACTGTTTATTTTTTTCCCCATGCATAGCTGGACAAGTGTGTAGTGGAACATTTCATAGAGACTGTAATTAAAAAAGAAAAAGGTCTGACATTCATAATCATTTTTCCAACAATGTTTGTAATTATACACAAAATACCTTAATTAACTTCATTAATGCAAATGTTTATCAGTCCTTCGGGCGTAGGTTTGAACAAGGAAAAGTGCTGTAAATCTTAAGTACAATGCAAAAAAAAGCTTCATAAAGTAAAACATTCAGCATTTTTATACAACACAGTGCAATAACAACGGGAACCAGATAGCTAAAATGGGCCTTCAGCACTGGTCGTGAGTATGTGATTGTTAGTAAAGGCAAAAACAACAGAATAATAAACAATTGTTTGTGGCGTACTACAGGTGTAGCACCAATTCAAACCCACTGCACAGAGAAATCACACCCGCTCTCTCTCTAGGGCAGCCTGTGTTCTTTGTAACATCAGAAACGGCTCTACTAACGGAAAGAAAGCCCACTTGCTAGCTGTTTCAGACATACTCATTTGTGTCATCAAATAAGGCTTTGCAAGGTAGCTTGTTCAACGTGTAAAGACTGCACTACACTGCAACTTTCAAATGACATACTCCAAAAGATGAACAGTGAGCCAGAGAGGGAACTGTAGGGATGCACTGGGATACCAGTGGGACTCAAGACCTTGCAAGAGAGATTAAGTTAAATCTTCATTTTGCTAGAACCCTCTGAAGTATATATTTAATATGCTAAACTTCATTGCTGGATTAAAAATGGAAACAACAGCAACCAATAGTCACACACCATTCAAGATTTGCCAGTGAGTGTAGAGTGTGTCCATACCATAGTACTGTATAGACAACAGCTTATCAGCAGGCCGACAGGGCTGTGAATGTGACTGACTTGAGTGATCGAGTTAATGACAGAGAAGGAATACTGAGCAGACCTCCTCGTCCCGTCTCTCTTAAACAAAAACCTTCATGAAGATTCATAAGGGACTGACGTTCTCAACCACCTCATAAAACCTCTGACCCAGAGTCAATACTGAGAGAGAATACAGTGCACATGATGCACTATTCCAACACTTACCAATCAGATATTGTAAATGCAATGCTGACAAGTGTGAAAACAGGAGTACTCAGTGTCCCAGAAATTACCACAAATAGACAGATACCTAAGAACTAAGAACATACAATACACTACCCTTGAAATGGTTGCTATCAACAATATGAAAAAAAAAATATATATATACACATAGAAACAAAAATATAAATCTTTTTTCATAAAAAGACAGTAGGTAGTATTCTGTGAAAGTAAAATAAGTAATGACTTAAAGGACAGATAAGTTCATATTTCCCTTCTTCAACTCTTCCATCTGGAAGCGATAACTTCACAAAACCAGTATCTATTGAGTTACTCTGTTTTTGTTTTTTGCTATAAAAATGATTCAGTGTATGGACAAAAATATTGTGGTACATCATGAAATTAACAGACTTGAGTTATACAATTACATTGGGGGACAGACTTCCCCCAAATTAATAACTATTTATGGCTCAGGAAAACTACAATCGGTATGGGACATGATGCATGATGCCACCACTGAAAGAAATAAACATCATCAAGCACATGAATGATTAAAGCAAAAGTAAAAGAGTGAATTAATTGGAATAAATATGGGATCTAGTGTCCCATCAGCAGATATGATACATGTGTTAAATTCAGTGGCGGGCCATTATAAGGATAGTTATAGGTCAACTGGGCACATTTCTGTGCACAAGTAGCATGTTTCCTTATTTAGTGTAATATAAATGTGACCCATAATAAGCAATAAGTTACCATAGTAACAACTGCAGAAACAGCAGGGTTGGCATTGCAACCTCAGCTCCTGGATAGTAACAGTCCCACTTTCATACAATGTTCAGGGCAAAGACACTTGCACATGTGACACTTGGCACTTGCAGAGTTGAGGGTAATGGTGTGAATGCCAGACTCACTTGACATGTTCAGCACTGTGGGAGGAGCAGTAGTACTTTTTGTGTGCAATGAAGGTGGACAGACTGCTGAATTTGATGTTGCACAGCCGACAGTAGCGAGTATTCCCATTTTGTAATGCTGTTGCAAGGACTGCCTTCTGTGTTGTTGGGGCTATGTGGCTTACAGCTTTCTCTGGGAGAACCAAGTGAGTGGTGGTATGTCCTGGTGACCCCAACTCTCTCAAGGTGTCAGACACAGGTGACACAGTCAAAAGAATTGAGCCTGTGGGTGAGAGGGCAGGGGGGGTAGCTTTAGGAGAGCCAGCCCCAATAGGATGTTGTGCTACAGGGCTTCCATTGAGCAGGGGAGAGGAGGGAGAGGCAGCATCCCTCCTGGTACGGCCATTTAGACCATCCCTCTGGTGTCTGGGGCTTGGTTTAGTAGGGGTTAATGGAGCTCCATTACGAGGACTGAGGCTGTTGCTGGGACTAACACTGGGTGGCTGAACCTCAGACTGCTGCTGTGTGGTAAGGACCAGCCGATGAGCCGTCCTGAAATGCTCCACCAGATCAGATGTCACTGCCCGATTAGGAGGGCAGTAAGGACAAATCACAGGAGGAGTGCTGGGGGTCTTCATCCCAGGCACAGAATGAGAGGTAGACTCCAGACTGGGTAAGACAGAGGTGTGAGGGACCACCGTAGGCTTTCCAGTTTGGTGGCATTTGGTGTCAGGATGCAGATCAGGAACTCTGTTCTTAGGGGAAGTGGAAGCGGGTCTTTTAAGCCGATGCAGCTGCTCCCGGGTTTGAGGTTGCAAGGCGGTGGCAGGGCAGTAGTAAGTTTTGTGGGCCAAGTAATTCTCAATGCTGTTGAAGCTGATACTGCAGGCTGTACATTTGTGGTAATCCGTGAGGGGCAAAGCTGTTATATTACTCCCTCTCGAGTTCTCCCTCAAACAGGGCTTTTTGCTAAGGTCAATAGGGCCATCACTCTCTGGACTAGAACTGCGAGCAGAGCTGGCAACTGTGGTCACAGGTGGCCCAGAGTGGGCACTGGCACCCTCTTGTTTCACTGATATGCCTGGTACAGCAGGAAGGGCAGCAGCACTGGCCAGGGCCTCATTCCGTGCCATATGGATTTCGTACATCTTTTTGCGTTTCCGTGTACGAATAGGCTGTGGCACAAAGGCAACTTTGCCTGTCAAGAGGCGGTGATTGGAAGGGTCGTGACGTGAGGCACAGTAAAATTTCTTATGAACAATGTAGTTCTCATGTCTGCTAAAGCGGATATTGCAGGCCTGACAGAAAGTGCGAGTGGGATCCTCATCCAGGTCTTCAGCTGATCCACTGATTTCTGCAGGGCTTTGGCTCCCCTCACTTATCCTACCCCCTCCACCACCCTCACCCTCTGAGGAAGATGAGCATGCTGTGTCTTTCAGTCCTGGAGTCTCACTCTTCACCTCAGTTGGCTGGCTGTCTGTAACTGGGTCAACCACTGCCGAGTCAGTGTAGCTAGGGGAAGCTGAAGTTGTAGAATTGCCCGGTCCTGCTTGTGGAGAGGCATCATGACCTGAAACAGGTGCTGTAGTTACTGGATCATCTGTTACCAGGCCTGATCCCTCCCCTTGCTGGTGTCTGCTGGAGCAGTACAATCTCTTGTGGGCATAATAGTTGTTGATGTTACTGAAGGTGATGTCACACTCAAAGCATGTTGCACCCTTGAGGACACCGGCGAGAGAGCTTGTGGAGTAGAAGCCTTGTGCAGATGCTGAGACCTGCCCACTCTTCAGCCTACTATGAACCATTTCAGACATTTTGGCCAGGATTTCAGAAGCCTGGGGCATAATGGCAGCCTCGGGGCTGAAGAGGTAAGGGGGCAGAAACAAAGCTCCACCAGGTAACACTGATCCCCCTGCTCCCAAGTGAACAGGGCTAGAGCCTGGAGTGGGACTGGTCGGCTCTGCCTTTATGGCAATTACAGAGGGGCTCTTAGGAGAGGTAGGATGAGGAGAGCTTGGCTCTGTTGCATTTGCACTATGATTGCCATCCTGCTCTTCATCCCTCGTTTCACTCTCTGAGTCAGACTGTGGTTCTTCCTTGATCTTCAGCTGCTCAGGAGAACAGCAGTCACGGGAGGTGGCTGCACCACCATTGGCCCCAGGGCTGGAAGAGTCTGGTCTGGGCATGCTGGCTGATAGCTCTTGGTCTTGAGACTCCGAGAGCTCTGAGGTTATAGGGTTACCTTGGCGAGGTGTGTGGCTCCTTTCAACAGGAACTCTGACCTCCAGGTGGGTATGGACATGCTGTTGGAGCAGAGCAGGGGTGTCTGCTGAAAATCCACACACTTGACACTTCAGCAATATGCCAGAGTCTCCAGGACTCAGGCCTGATGGACAGAAGAAGGGAAAGTGTTATGTAGTGTGGGAGGCATAGCAGATCTAAGTCAGAAAATTAATTCTAGACTGGCTAACTCTGGTCTGTAATCAGTGTCAGTGTACATTTTAGTAAAGGTTGAGATTCATGAATTAGCTAAGCCCAGTTGCCTACCTGTGGCCACTGGAAGTTTGGGGGAGTAGCCTTCACTGCGAGAACCAGGCTGGCACATCATGTGGCTAGTGACCAGATGGCTGTAGAGGATGTCTCGAGTTGTAGAGCTGAATCCACAGCCATGGCACACACCATTCAGAGTGTCAGTGTGAACTTTCAAATGCCGCTCACAGTTGGCCTTGGTAGTGAATGCGGACAAGCAGATCAAACAGACAAATGGACGCTCACCTGGAGTACAGACACACACACACACACACACACACACATCCATGTAGTGTTAGACAAATAGCATGCATTGTGTTTTGCTTACACATTTTTAATCTAGAAAATGGCAAATGAAAAGCACTTAGTGAGCTGTTAAATTGGCAATGCACGAAATGAATTATTCATGAGTAAAAATCTGAAAAGACTGAAAGATAGACTGCGAAAGGGACAGTGAGAGAGTAATAGAGAAAGGGAGGTGTGAGAAATAGAAGGACTATAAGGGAATAGCAGAGAGTGAGTAAGAGTTTGGGGGGGGTGACTCACCACTGTGTGTCCTCATATGGATCTCCAGTGAGCTAGCACTGGGACAACTCTTGTTGCACTGGGGGAATGGACAAACCTCTCATTAGGGTAGGAGTCTTTGGGCTTGTCTTGTGGAGGGGAAGCCGTGGCCTTTTGCTTCTGCCGGCTGGCACAGTAATACATGAGATGAGCTTGCAGGTTCCTCTCACTTCTATACCAGATCCCACAGTCTTTGCATGGGAATATATCCTCTGGAAAAAAAACACACCAATAAATTAGGTAATATCATGGAATCAATAAATCAAATATTATTTCTGAGTTCAACTGTAGCATGATTTCCATGTATTTAGTGGTACTTTAATCTAAAAAACAAAACAAGAAACAACAGAAATAAGGACTGTAAAATGACTCTTTGCAGCTTTACAATAAAACCTGTAGGGGAGTTACACTTTGCTACTGGTAGTGAATTTCACAGGTTTTATTTATATCTGAACATTAACTAATGACACAATCAATTTCAATGCATCAGAATTGTTGGCTACACTAAGTCAAGTACAATGACGAACACTTTAAAATAGAGCAAGCAAACTGACAATCTCCAAGGCAACAGGATTGAGAAGAAATGTGTAAATTGTACAGATCTGGTGTCAGGGCATGCTAAACCGGTTATAGATCACCTGTCTCTTTACTACATGGCTAATGTTACATGACTGAAGAATAAGGCTGATCACGTTTTAACCTTTAGCTTGATTTACTGAGATTAATTATGCACTCATTACAGCACGGATGTGTCCACTCCCACACCTCGCATGACTCAACAGCCCATAGCAGAATGCAAGGCAGAAAGACAAACAGTTGAGAGATGGAAAGACAAAAAGAAAGAGAGAGAGAGAGAGTGTGAGATAGAGATAGCTGTACTTTATTCCCAGTCAATTACCAGTCTCACCAGCATGCGTCTCACTCGTCTCAACTGAAACAATACTGCCACCTAGTGGTGGCATGAATAAATTGTAAGTTTAATGTTGAAACTTGATGGATGTTGCCTCAGTTGATTTGTTTGCAAACCCAGGCCTGATGCTATCTGTCAGATCAATAAAAAAGGGGGAATATTCACTTGTAAGTTAATAGTGACTCACTGTTAACAACTGCAGTTGCCAAAATGGCAGCCATGCCAGCCTGCTGTGGGAGGAGCTGGATATCAGAAGGCAGGGTTGCTTGGTATTCCGGCTCCTCCTTCACTGTTGGGTTAAGAGTTTGGGTCTCAGCCTGCTGTGCTGTGCTGGTCCAGGAAAGAATGGCCACTAAAGCATCTCCACTAGAGAGCTCCTGAGTGAGCTTACAGTACAGACCATCACCTGAAAACAACAGTCTGGAGTGTCAGGTAATCTGAAAGCAATCGAGCTGAAACTCAAATTTAAAAAACAGTTGGGGTTGACAAGGAATAATGTATGGACCTTTGTCTGATTAAAGTACTCTTTAACATGTAGCATGTCATGGTGTCTGTAATATCTTCATTGAAATATAAAGACTTTTATAATGATTCCTGACTCTTAGGACCCATAATGATGGTATATGAGCAGTTACAGTAAGTATTAAAGGGGTGTGTTGAGTTGGTTGCGTTTAGTGAGAGCTAAAGTACCTTGACTGTAAATGATGCAGTTTGATTCTGAGGAACAGGAGATCACAGGGATTCTTGTGAGCCAACAGTCCACATCCTCACACAATAGACTCTTCAAACAAGAACATATAGACAAGGAATCATTGAAAGAAAGAATGAATACTACTCTTTGGACTCATAACAGACTTGAAGATTAAGGTGATCAATCACAAAACCCATTTTAAATACTTTATATATTCCAAGTGTAGCTAAACTACATATATGCACAGATTCCCAGAAATAAAATAGCATTCATATCTGTTCATTTTCAACACATAGGTCTGAACAAACGGTGAGGTTGTGGGCCTACACAATATATCTTGTGAACTCCTTTAGAGGAATTTCTCATAACAGGAACAATTGCAGGGGAACAGCAAAAGAGAGAGCCCACGGACACAAAAAGGAAGAAACACAGAACCACAAAGAAATGAAATGACTGCAGAGAGAGTAACAGAATGGTTAAGAAAGGAGATATGTCAAGACTAATGGCTCCAATTTACTATAACGTATCTCGTGATCTGAATATACAAAGCTGTGTGTGCATATATATATATATATAAGTGATGTACAGCGCCCTCTACTAATAATGGCACCTTTGCCAAATACTGGTAAAAATCGTCTTTATTGTTTAACCTTTGATCTTTTGTTCAGAAAATTCTCAAAAATACTCTGCTCTAATAGAAATCAAACAATTGCAAACAAAACAGGTTTATCAAAAAATATCTTTGTTAAATATGTGTGCAACAATTATTGTCACCCTTTTAGTCAATACTTTGTGCTACCTCCCTTTGCCAAGATAACAGCTCTGAGTCTTCTCCTATAAAGCCCGATGAGGTTGGAGAATACATGGCAAGGGGTCTGAGACCATTCCTTCATACAGAATCTCTCCAGATCCTTCAGATTATGACTCTTCTCTTCAGTTCAGTCCACAGGTTTTCTATAGTTTTCAAGTCAGGCGACTTGGATGGCCATGGCAGGACCTTGATTTTGTGGTCAGTAAACCATTTTTGTGTTGATTTTGATGCATGTTTTGGATCACTGTCCTGCTGGAAGACCCAAAAACGGCCCATTTGAAGCTTTCTGGCAGAGGCAGTCAGGTTTTCATTTAATATCTGTTAATATTTGATAGAGTCTATGATGCCATGTATCCTAACAAAATGTCCAGGTCCTCTGGCAGAAAAACAGCCCCAAAACATTAAAGAAACACCACCATATTTAAACGTGGGCATGAGGTACTTTCCCATACAGCTACCTCTCTGTGTGCGCCAAAACCACCTCTGGTGTTTATTGCCAAAAAGGTCTATTTTGGTTTCATCTGACCATAGAACCCA
>JAOUWY010000054.1:28663230-28673596 GCA_025728095.1 Prietella phreatophila | reverse complement strand
AACACCTTAATCACATTATTACCTTACTTAGATTAAGGTCAATAATTTGATTATTGCTGTCCATGTAAACGTAGTCATTGTGTCTTAGCGAGTCAGGTAGCCATCATCCTTGCGACTGTTCCTTCCATCTTCCTCTCAGGGTATTTTTTTTCCTTCTTCAACTCTCAGGAATTCCAACGTCCTGAAGAAATGCTGTTGTCGGCTGCAACCGAAGCCTATCAGCCTAGCAACACATGCCTGTCCACTGCGTTTGGGGCTCTTTATTTGTCAGATTGAGGTTGGGCTTATCTGATTCCAGCAGCTACGGACCAGTGTGTGTCTATATGTGTCACAAGCGTAAGGGTGGAAATAAAATTTAAAAAAATGTAAAAATACTCATCTGACACAAGAGACCGTGGAGGAGAAAGGGTTAACACAGTTCCAATCGTTCAACCTCGAACAGAGAACGAAGAATAAGCTGCACATGGATTTCACCCAGCTGCACTCAGCCCTAAAAATAAAGGCTAGTGAACAATTACCACAGAAGGACCAAGCCGCTCCATATATTCTTCTTAATTTTCATGTCAACATTTTATCAGCGGGCCCCATGAATAATCCGTGCGGTAATTTCTTTCTTTCTCCCTTTTTGTTCCTGGCATTTTGGTGGAGCGAGATAAGGAGTAAAAAAAACAACAGAAGGGCTAGGAGAGTGAAAAAGAGATAGATAACATTGATATCAACTCCTACACAACACAGTCATTCCCTTATCTAGGCTTTTTATCATGCTTTCAGTTTTTTTTTTTCTTCGCCTCCACTCCCCGTTCTTTGTGGCCTAACTGAAAAAGGTCTACTGCCCTTACAAATAAAGTCAAGCTTTCGGTCTGAAATTCGCCTTAGGCACGCTAATGTGAATAATTCGGTGTGTGGACAGAGTTTTAGGTAAATGTGGTTTGAGAGTCTAAAGGATACATTTTTTAAAAACAGAATGTAAACACAGAAAATTCACACACTCACTCACTTTCCCACTGAAAGCAAACCATGCATCAAATGAGAAAGAATTTACAGGCGGGGACAAAAAAAAAAAAAAAAAAAGGGAATTCATGCACAAACTTATCTTTTGTGTCTCACACTCGTATGGCCCCAGAGAGAGAAAAAAGGTGCTCTCTAATCTATCAAGGTCAGTTACACTGCCCTGAACAAATAGTGCGTTGTTCCAGCAGGCAGCTCTCTATGTAAGCAGAGAAGTGACACACAGTCAGACAGACAGGCATATAGACAGACAGATAGACAGTCAGGCCATAAAACTGACAGAGACATGGAATTTCTCCGTTATAGGTAAGTCACAGGAGGTTGAAAGGCGGGTGCCAAAGTTACAGGGTCACGCTGTTGTTTTTTTTCTAGCTCAGGATACGAGGAAATGACGGATAGCACGAGACGCACGACTCGACTCATAAAAACACATGATATAGCTAGAGTAACTAAAGGAAGCCCCTGATAACAATGCTGACATCAATGCCGTGATCCAGGAAGGTGAAGCACAGAGGGAAAATCTCCACTGAAGGAAGTGTATGGCATAGAGGAAAGGGAAAGCGAGGACAGAGACAAAGTCGTACAGAAAGAGAGAGATGGACAGCAGACTTTACTGTAAACGCAACAGCTTCATCAGTGAGATCATTGTGGTTTCTTAGTGGAGCGATCGGCGATAAAAAAAAAAGCACCCTGGAAAAGTGTGTAACTGTAGATGGGAGGTCATCAGTTCTCAGATAGGGCTATCCATGCGCTTTACTGCTTCCTTTAGTTGCTGTGAGATCCCAGATGTCAGTGTCTCTGCCTCAACGTAGTCATCTCTGCCCTAATATTCAGTCTGGCTGAAATTGGAATCAAGCAGGCGGGATGAGCTCCGGCATTCGCTGGGAAGAGGGTGGTGGATATGTTTTTGTGTGTGGAGCGGGGGGTGGGGTGTTTATGCACAAACGTGTTTATGCCGATAAAGTGATAGCACTTTGTTGTGTATTAGTCAACATGATTCCAAACGTAATAGTCCCCAAGAGGCAATTGAATAGAGTCGTTCTTCCCCGACTCACCTCAAGCGCTCACACACGCAGCCCGCACAAACTTTCTTATTAATGGGCCTGTATACCGATCTCACTCAAATTCCCTCGCTCGCTATCTCCCTTAGCCGCTATTCCCTCTCAAATAAACCTACAAAGAAAGAGAAATTAACAGAGGGGAGATTTTTTCCTCCATGCCCCAGCCCCCCACCCCCCCCCCNNNCACCCTTTCTCGATAGTGGAACTGGGAGTAAAGCGGGAAAACAGAGAGAGAGAGAGAGAGAGAGAGAAAAAAAAACATAATTTATCTATGTATTATCAAGAAAGGCAGACACTTTAATCAGTCAGCTATGAAGTCAGTATTTCCATTCTTATCTGTCGCAGGAGTGGAAATGGAGAGCAGATAGTGCGCTGGGAGCCCATCGGTGGGCAGGAATGATAATGGGGGAGAGAGGGCTGGCTATTGGACCGCTGTGTCAGCTCTATCTGCACCCATTATCAAGAGTCTTATCGGCGCTGCCATCAGCCAAGCTGTAATGGGGCCAGTTCAACTTTCCACATTATCATACGCCAAGACCTGCTTCAGTGAGGCTAGAGGGGCTGACTGGAGGCAGAGGGACAGAGGGTGGAGGGGGAAAGAGTGGGACAGAGATGTGCAAAGCAAGGGGTCGGGACAGAGGTGTTCAGAAGCATGAGAGAGGAATAGGGGAGAAAGAGCGATATAGTCCAAGATAGAAAGGTAGAGCAGTGGAGCAATGGAAGCAGAAGGACAGACAAATAGTGGGAGAGTAGAATAGGGTATTGAGGAAGAGATGAAGGCGAAGAGGATGGGAGTCAGGCATGTAGCGTGAAAGTCAGAGGAGTGTCCACAAGCTATTATTATTTGGTGAAAGTAATGCAACATACAAACTGGGCAAGAGACCAAGAGGGTCAAAAAGGCCAAAGTCTACACCAAATAAAAAATGCTGCCATCAATATTCCTACAGCTATCGAGAGTGATAATCTAATCATTAACATCTTTAATCTGCATGCACTCTTTCTTTTTCTGATTTAATCTTTTAATTGATAAGAAAATGACAGGTGACCTTTGGTCAACTGCGATATTTGACTTATTTGGGAAAGCTTAAGTAGGCCAGCGTGTAGGCCTTGCACAATATTGTATTGTATTTATAGATTCGTTTAGAGATTGTTCTAGAAAAGTTCAATATTCAAATGCAAAAGAATCAGGTCATGTAAATATGTATGTAAATAAAATAAATAAGTAACGACTATTAAAAAGATTTACTCCCAAGTTGTAGAGCTCCGAAAGAGTTCTTGGGGTGTTTTAAACAGGTCTTTACTGATATTTTTGAAAACTGTCCTGTCACATTTGCCATAAGCACGGGAAATGTAAGCTGGCACAGTTTATCACATTGCACTTGTTTTGTCCATGTTATTATTTCAAATATTAAGATGCAAATGTACACAGGTAGTGTAATTAATTAATGCTATTAACCAATGATTTATTACCTTTGCTCCACTATTGTTTGTTTGCACACTGATGAAAAGTTACAGGACGTTTTTACAAATTGGTTCTTCTTGATTGACTGATGCCTCTTTTAAATGTGCTTTTGCCCAAGAATGATGCACTATTTGTACTTTATTTGTACTATTTGTCTGTTCGATGTGCAAGGTTCATATCTTCACACAGGTCAGACAAATCTGGGATAAAATGGGTTAACTTATCTGACTCATCTAATAACCCCTACAGGAGAGTGGACTCCTGGCCTACTTTAGCTGGTGACATTTCAGTGGTGAGGTTTGGCTTGTGCAGCACAAACTAGGGCTTGGAAAAGAATCATACAATCAGTATCACAATATGCCGTTTGCATAGCCAAAGCATTATTAAGATGGTCAAACATTAATCAAATGGATGTAAGAATGAGATAATGCCAATTCTATGATGTTCTTTCCCCATATACCATTACAGGACAATTTCTAAAACAGCACTAGCACCAAGTGATCATGACATTGTGACCTTTTTCCAAATCATCTGAATATGACCTAAACCGACCTATTCTGGAGACTATCACCGACAGGCTATCAGTAACACATTGCTCATATGGTTTACACAAGAACTAATCAAACCCAAAGCTGAGATCACTCTTAACTCCACAACAACGGCATGTAGTGACTCACTCGACACACATCTAAGCCCATGCTTGGAGTGACAGAGGGAGGTGGGCAGCCACTTTTTGGCTCGATCAAGTGCAGTGTGTGAGAGCAGAAAGAGGAGACATTCTAGTCTAGACCACCTCTGTTAAGGGGAGCTCCCTGGAGGCAGTTGAACCTCTCCTCTTTCTCAGGCCTTTATCCCAGTTGCCCTGCTGTGCTTATCTCTCCTCTCTTCTATACCCAGTCCGGAGCTCTCTGCCCACCAGAGCGCCCAGCCAGGCCGCTTCAGTCAAAGCCCAAGTGTAACGACGAAAACAAATACACGAGTGTCCAGAAAGACCTCCGGCATTTTATGCGAATTTGTTGATGTGACTGGCATAAAAGGTCATTTAAAGAAAAAGATCACTGGGCCTCATTTCTCAAGCTTGTCTTTGAGTGCAAGTGTTTTCCGTAGGCCAAACCAAACAATTACTGCAAAAAACGTTTCCTTAAACACCACATGCGTATAAATAGCGATCGATAAATTCCAGTTATGTGTGAACCACCAATCATTTTGACACCACAGCTATTTTACACTTCACAACAAAGTGATAAAACAATGCAAGAGCATCTCCTAAGCACGACATGCACTACATTTTCCAATAATGAAGCTCAGCCATTGCAGCCGGTCAGCTAATACGGGGACAGACTTAACTCTTTCTCCTGTTACAGGGTGCCATTTCTTTCGTCATTATTGAACGGCTGGTTTGATTTGTCTTACTGAACGGATTTGTTTCCGATTGCTTTCTTTTGGTCATAAAACGTGTGTGTGTGTGTGTGTGTGTGTGCGTGCGTGTGTGTATGTGTGTGCGTGTGTGTGTGTGTGCGCAACTGAAATTAAAGTAGCCTGACAGTGTAATCCATACATTAATTTGCAGTAACTCGTGGCAACTATATGACCTGAAGCCGATCAATCGAGGTTTACCTTTGTGATTCTCCTTATACTTAAATTTACACAGGAGCTCTCATAAGATAAACGTTTTTCCAAGCTAATTCATTTTCATGAATACCACACTTCCTGTGTAAATATCTGAACAATTTACAAATAAATATATCTGTATCCAGCTTGATAAATGAGCCCCAATATTTGAACACACTACACAACACAGACACTTTGAAAAGACACACACCTCCATTGACGTAGCCCTGGTGATATAGCAAACCCGGTTAGCACTCTTGATTGCCACACTCTCTGACTGTAAAAGCAGGTCATTGGACCCGTTTGTCCACAGAAGACCTTTTTTTTTTACACCCTGGAATGGAAAGCTGAGTACAGTAGGAGAAAATGGCCTCTTATCGCATGTACTTGGGGGAGCTGTCATAAAAGTGATACACCATACCATGAACTGATACACTGCACACACACAAACCGTTAACCACATGGCCTTCAGACTCGACCTGTAACCATATGAACCAGAACTGCCAAGTGAAATAAACCACCAACATAAAATGTTTCATTTTTTAACTATAAGAATTAACCACCACGTCAAAGAACACCCCCTCCGTTTCAAGTAAACGTTCCATAAAATCATGAGATCCATTCAAAGAGTAGCTCTCACCAATCATCCTGTCCACGTACACTCCTGCATGAGGCGAGATTCTCCACTTGCTCAACTGTGCTAATTAAAGCACATCAAATAAAAGAATATAACATCAATCCAAGCTTGGAAAATCAGCCAATCTAGTCAACTGCGTTAACCATGATCTCATCAAGCATGGCTCCTCCACATGCACACATTATCATATCTCCATAAAGACTAGCTGATTAACTCCAACCAACTCACGTTATAATCAGCACGTTAAATCAACTCCATTAGGCAGCGTTCATCAAAACAGATCCCTCCTGCTATGGAAACTCTGTTCCAAACATCCCACTATCTGCACTAATCAAAAACACTACGCAAAATCGCTCTGCTCCATGTGATTCCATGTGATAGGGGCAGCTCATGATTACTCTCACTGTCCCTGTTTGTGGGGATTTTTTTTCCATGCTTGAAAACGTGCAAAGGGAGCTATAAGCGCCTTGGCAGCACATCAATATTTCATGCCCAACCACTCCCGCAACATCGCTTGCATTACAAATTGAGCTGAAAGTTTCTGTCTCTCTTTTCGGAATATTAATGCACTGTATAGTGTAACATCCAGGCAATTGGCACTGGACACATTACAGTGTATGACACAGTCTAGGGTGACATTGCTTACCCAGTGTGCTTTGCATGTGTATTACTGAAGTGCGATCATTTAAAAAGCGAGCTGATTGGTTGGGGGAGAGGGGGAGTAGTGCATGTGATCACTTTTGTGAATATTATTATTTTATTCTGCTGTATTTTTAAACAAAATTTTTTTACATGAAATCCTGTTAAACATGACATCTAAAAACATTGGCACTATTTACAAATATTAAATTACTCTTGTTTGCTTGGAAGGAAAATCCACTTCCAGTCTACTCTAGAGGTCTTCTCAGGGGAGGAAGAAAAAAAAAAAAAAGAGAGACACCAGCATTAGGGGTGCTGTAAAAGTGGAAGAGCGAGAGAGTGTGTGTGTACGTTTGTGTGTTACTCCTCATAATTCACAGTGTATAAAGAGCAGGAAGAAGCAATAACTCTTAACACCAGCACACAGCTATGCTTCTGCCACCAGGCCAACATCCGGCCACTTCCTCAGTAGTAAATATGAATCCACAGGCAGTTTAACGTGACCGCTTGGTCAACACGTACAAAGGATAGGACACAACCAATCATCATAGAGATCCAGGCAGCACACCCAATCAAAACAAAGCAGCGAATCTGCACACTCAACCAGAAATTCATATACTCTGTCAGCTCTAGTGGAACACAAAGTGGAACATATTCAAATACCAGTTTATACTTACTGGAATTAGTCTTAAAACTCTTAACAGCTTTAACTCTACAATAAAACACCCGGACAACAAACTTACAATAGTTGATTGTTCTTACATCTTAAAGGTGACTCACTGGGACAATTCAAGTATCTATTATTATTATTATTATTATTAAGAACACCTAGTACAATGTAGTGTATATTGCTTACATTTTCAGAAAGAAAAAAAAATTCTACAGCAACCATGATATGAACAGTGTTGTAAAGACCATGTGCAGCAATGTAGGAAGCCAGCACATGCAACAGATCACTAAACAGTTCATAGATAATGAAAAGGATGATCGTTAACCATCAAAAAATACTTTCAAGAGAGAGAAAAAAATAAATAAAAAAATGTGAGACATTATTAGAAATCACTTTCTTTCTTCCTTCCTTCCACTTTGCCAACAAGTTTATCTGCTAATTATTGCTTATTCCATATAAATACATCCCTGGAGCTTAATAAAGGAATTTCTAGCACGTGTACGCTTTTGAGACATTGTTTTTCACACTTTGTAGGAACTTTCACAGACGTTAAGAAACCTGCATCACACGGTATCTAATGAAGAATTAGCACCGAAGCCGTAAATATGTTGACGCTATGTTTTCCTTTACTTTTTAATTTATATATGGCCGAGTTGTTTTTATTTAACTGAAGTTTCTACCAAAAAAAAAAAAAAAAAGCTGTTCACAGATAATCATCTAGAAACTAAAAAATACCCCACATCTAAATGTTATCTTATACAGGATCTACTGTGAGTAATATGTGGAATTAGTTTTAATTAAATTAATCGACTATGATGGTTAGGAGAAAAACACAGGGGCGGGAAGAGGGTGGTAGCGGGAAAAGAGAAGGAAGGGGAGAAATGCATTCACACCTATCATCTAATTATACAACAACATTAATAACATTAGGGCTGGAACTGATTGCCAGGGTCCAGCGCCCTGCTTCTGCTACGTGTCGCTTTGTTATTGCAGCAGAGTCTTAACTCCTGCCTGCTCTGGCCTGATAACAACTCTTATCACACTTGGCAATCTCTATCTGCGCCAGAGATCAGGCCCCAGGGCTTATCAAAAGTTCACATCAAGCTAAAAGCAGAACAAAGAAGGAGGAAAAAAACAAAACAAAAAAAAAAAACACATACTCTCAGGCAAAAGCCACCAAAGGGCTATGCTGTAAGTGTGTGTACGTGCACGTATGTGCATGTGAGGTAATGTATATGTGAACGTGTATGAATGTGCGATTGTGAAAGCTCACTTTGCTGCTGTTATCTATGTGTTTATGTTTAAAAGATCTTTTATTCATCGTGATGTTTCAGCAGGATATTAGATTAAACCTCATGTCAAGTGACCCCGTGAAGCTGAACCTGACAGCAGTTTTCAGCAAAAACAGGAACTGCAGATACAATCGCGTCCATGATTTCAAAAGAATGACTCGATCGGAATTAACGGAAAGGTGGTCAGTTGAAAGAGTGCCATGTCTGACCATCGGGTGGTCGGTGCTCGACTCGTACGTGCTCAAGCAACTGACGTCAATGAATAATGCATGCTACTTGAGTAATGTCACCCTGTTCAGAACGACTGTTATCTCTCCACCATCTCTGCACCCTTATCTCACCACCCATCTGCACGGCTGCCTTATCAGCGCTCATAATCTCACTGTGGGAGGTGCTTTAAAAACCCAGAATACATCCATCTATCATTTCTGGATTCCTGCCTCTCTCCTCTACTGCTTATCGGGTCTGCAATCCTATTCTGCTCTTATCTGCTCCTCTCTCGCTTTCTCTTTTTTTTTTTTAACTTATCTTCAGATACACCCAGCCAGTCCCAAACAACAACACTAACATGACAAAGATGAGAAAGCGGCAGCCCAATGTAATTAAAATGCCAATTCCAGCTCAACAATCGCTTCAATCTGTCTCACGCCGGTCCTATCGGCGCAGAGATCGCCGCCTCGCCTATCTCGTCTCCCATCTCAACTGTCAAAATAACAAGGCCTGGGATCCTACTGGGCTTCACACTAATCTCCACATCGGGAAGGGATGGGTAATCTATTGGAGCGATCTTCACCATTGGGAGGATGACGCACAAAAGACGCACAAATATTTCCTCTAACTTCTACCATACATGATACTTTAGCTGGAGGTTCGCATAGTAAAATCACTCTAAGAGAAAAGTCATAACAAAAGGCCAACATGTTTTGCATTTAGATCTGTGAAAGAATGTTGATGGTGTGAATAATAGCATGACCATGAATGAGCTAAACATGCTCTATGTGCTCTTCTTTGCTCGGGACTTTTCCGCCGGGACACTGCTGTATGCTGTAGCTGCCAACATCTCACCTACTATCAGGAAAACAAATAGGGCTGCCTTATCCAATCTACCTCCAACCTCACTTCACGGCTGTCTAACAAATGTTATGAGTGGAGCAATGCAAAGTTGAAATTATCTTTAGACTGGTTAAAATTTTGAGGTAAGGAAAAAAATGAATGGTGTAAGGATCAATCCGAGACATGATTCTCCTATGTGCCCAGTTCTCAGTGTATATTATTAACGTATAACAATAACACTTGATCGTATTCTAGCAGGTCATTTAGATCCTAATGCTTTCGTTTAAAACATAAACCCTGAAGCTTGTTCATATTTTCTAATGGCACAGGCCACAAGTAGTAGTTGTGTTTTATTTTGAGGATTTTTTGCATCAAATGGTGAATTATTCAAAACGCAGATAGCTTTAGACTGAATAAGACAAACATCTCAATCAAGCGCAGAGCTACAAGCTGTTGGCATGACTGCCCAGAAATGCAGCTTCACAGTTGCTTAACCAAACTGCACTACTGCCCTTTACGCTCACTGGTATATGCTAATGGTGCCTTATCAGAACATTTTTCTTTCCTTTTCAAGAGTCGCTTTCTGCCTTTAATACACGTTAATATTTATTTTTGAGTGAGCCTTTCAAACTCAACCGCCAAGATATTGCTACCGTGCTTATCATGCCGAAGCATCTGTTCTGGACGAAGAACTGAAACAGCATCTGGCAGCAGAGCAAAAACACTTTTCAGCACTGTTTTAGAGAGACTGACAGTCAAAGAGTGAGAGAGAAAGAGAGATGGGGGGGCAGGGTGGTGCTGTGGCACCACATTTTTATTTTTATCGCATAATTGTATCAACTTGAAAGATCACAGAATTGTGATAACCTTCAGTGTATTTATAAACAGGAAGAACTTGTCAGCCACAAGCCAATCAACTGTATACTTCGGGGG
>JAOUWY010000054.1:28615745-28632961 GCA_025728095.1 Prietella phreatophila | reverse complement strand
CACACACACACACACACACACACACACACACACACACACACACACACACACACACACACACATATATATATAAATAAAAAATACATAAATTCCAGTCTGCTTCTGCCTTGGGTGGCTAACTATATATATATGTTATGTACCAGGTATGCAGATCTGCATTGCTGCACCCTCTGCAAATACTTTAGTATTTTTCCTACACACCTCATTCATGATTAGAAGATTAACAGGTTCATGTTTGTTTGAACTGTGGCCTTTAAAACTGGAATTACCACGAGGTGTGTGATACCTGGGTGTGACTCAGTAAACATTTCAGAGCATGTGATGCTTGTGAACAAGTGATAAAGATTAGGGTCAAGAGATTACATTTAGCAATGCACTGCTGCATTGTTGAAGTTTATGGTACCTAGTAATTAAACGTTGTTTATCGGGGTGAGAAAAGTAACTTTGAGCGTGCGTGCATGTGTGCGTGTGTGTTCTACATCCTTGCGTTCTATAATGTCTGATTCTTGCCTTGCTCTCTGAGCTCACTCTATCCCAGTAGTAGACACTGCTGCACCAATCTGCTCAACAGCCTCTCTCTCTTCCTCTCTCTCTCTCTTTTTCTGCATGCAACTTTAACTGTTTATCTCCATGTGCCTTGCTGCCTCACACAGACGGACAGCTGAGGAGGAGAAAGACGAGAGGTCTGTCGTTCATTCTGTCTGCTGTACCAGACACCACTAGACAGAAAAAGGCAGCAGAAATAAATTCGAGAGCAAAATTGCAATACGGCTCAGTTAGGCTGCAGCAAAGAGCAAGGGAAGGTGCCAGGTTAAGGGGATAGGGGACGTTTTGGATGTCTAGGCCTTTTCTAAAGCATTAAATATTCATGGTGTGTAGTAGAATAATACTAAGGAAAGGAATTCACACAGAAAACTACAGAGTCATCATACAGGAAGGAAGTTGTGCACTGCACTGATAACCAAAATGGCAACAAAAGAAAAAGCACACTGCTTAATGGTTTAAGACATAGTAGTAGCTTCCAGATTGTTACAAAAAATACGAAAGCATCTTGTCATATATATAGTGCCCTCTACTAAAATTGGCACACTTGGTAAATATGATCAAAGAAGGCTGTGAAAATTTGTCTTTATTGTTTAACCTTTTGATCTTTTGTTCATCAAATTCACAAAAATTCTCTGCTCTCATGGATATCAAATAATTGCAAACACAACACGGTTTATCAAAAAAAAAATCTTTGTTAAATATGTGTGCAACGATTATTGGCACCCCTTTGAATTCATATGAGAAACATATATTGGAAGTATATTCCCATTGAGATTAATAATTTTTTTTAACCTGGGTGACTAGGAACAGGAAATTTTTCAACCAGGACTATCTGTTTCACAGGGGTATAAACATGAGGTAACACATATTTCAAATTCCCTTAATCATTCATAACAATGGGTTAGACCAAGGAATTTAGCTGTGATGTCTGGCAAAAGGTTGTTGGGCTTCACAAAATAGGAAGTGGCTATGATAATAATATAGCACAAGCATTGAAAATGCTGATTTCCACCATCAGGGCAATAATTAAGAAGTTCCACTCAACTGCAAATATTATGAATCAACCTGGAAGAGGATGCATGTCTCAAAGCACTGTGAAGAGGATGGTTCGAGTGGCCTAAAAATCTCCAAGGATCACACCTGGAGAATTGTAGATGTTTTGGGGTCAGAAAGTCTCCAAAACTACAATCCAAAGTCACCTACATCACTGCAAGTTGTTTGGAAGGGTTTCAAGAAAAAAAAAACTGTACTCTCATCCAAAAACAAACTCAAGCATCTTCAGTTTGACAGACCCTACTGGAACTTCAAATGGGATCAGGTTCTATGGTCAGATGAAATCAACATATCAAAGCAGGAGAATTGCAGAAATTAGTTGCGTCTTGGGGTCAGAAAGTCTCCCAAACTACAATCCGTAGTCACCTACATCACCAAAAGTTGCTTGGAACGGTTTCAAGAAAAAAGCCTTGACTCTCACCCAAAAACAAACTCAAGCGTCTTCAGTTTGCCAGACACTACTGGAACGTCAAATGTGGTCGGGTTCTATGATCAGATGAAACCAAAATAGATCTTTTAGGCAATAAACACCAGAGGTGGTTTTTGCACACACAGAGAGGTAGCCATATGGAAAAGTACCTCATGCCCACGGTTAAATATGGTGGTGGCTCTTTAATGTTTTGGGGTTGTTTTTCTGCCAGAGGACCTGGACATTTTGTTAGTATATATTGCATCATGGGCTATCAAATATCAACAGATATTAAATGAAAACCTGACTGTCTCTGCCAGAAAGCTGAAAATGGTCCATGATTGGATCTTCCAGCAGGCCAATAATCCAAAACGTACATCAAAATAAACACAAAAATGGTTTACTGACCACAAAAGCAAGGTCCTGCCATGGCCATCCAAGTCACCTGACTTGAAACCCATCGAAAACATGTGGGGTGAACTGAAGAGGAGAGTCCACCAGCATGGACCTCGAAATTTGAAAGATCTGGAGAGATTCTATATTGAGAAACGGTATCTGATCCCTTGACATGTATTCTCCAACCTCATCAGGCGTTATAGGAGAACACTCAGAGCCGTTATATTGGAAAAGGGAGGTAGCACAAAGTACTGATTAAAAGGGTATCAATAATTGTTGTATGCCTATATTTAACAAAGATATATATTTTTTATAAACCTGTCTTTTGTTAGTTATTAGACCTGGGTTTGTACCTTTTCTCTGCTTTAAACTGCTTTAAGGTTTGTTCCATATGGAACAAAAGACTTTTTAAGTTGGAAATAAATAATATATCAGTGAAAAAGATACCTTCAGTAACCTCTACATGTTGAGGCTTCTCCCTGAAACTCTATTGGTGTATAACTGGCTCAAAATATTTTAAACGGGCCATTACGTATCTCGTTTAAATAGTCCTTCCTTTGCTCGTTAATGACATTCTTTGATAAATGCACCAATGGCAATCATATTTGCAAGTTTTTGGAGGATTAAAGGAATGCTTCTGCAATTGCTTTGGATCCTGAGGCCATGATTTCTGAGTAGTAGTGTCTGGGCTTCTGTCTCTGGCCTCTGCTTTTCCTGTGTGCATTTTATGTGCCCCATGCAGTCACTTGTTGTCGCACGCTTGCTGCATACTGTGCAGGTCATCTGCATGCTGGGTGTCGTTTCATTTTGTAGACATTTTCCTCATCTTTAGTGAAGTTTTTTTTCCCCTCTAAACCTAGAAATACTAATTTACTTAAGCCAAATATAAAATTTAATGGAACAGATGCGCGTTGGAGCAACTTTGTAGGATTATCACCAAAGGGAGTAGTTTAGAAATTGTTCTAAAATGGTTTATGATCACTCTGTTGCAGGGTTGGGAGGGATACTTTAAAAATCTATTCCATTACAGTTACAAATTACTTCATAAAAAATCCAAGTTTCACAATATGAAAACAATGTAATCTGATTACTTCAAGGTCACACACGGAAATGAAGTCAAGAGAAAAGCAATATGATCTAAAATACTTTTATTTAGAGCTTATTTTAGAGCTTAAAAACATGTTCAAAAAAAATAAAAAAAGTGAAAAATTAAAAGATCACTGTCCCTGATGCGGATTCCTTTAAATCACAAAAGTTTGGGTGACCATATTCTGGTTTTCCAGAAAGAGGACACTCTTTATCTTAATGGTGCACAAAACAGTGTTACTATGAATGCCGATTTTGATACACTGAAAAAGACACACTATTAGCACTATTAGCATCAGCATTATAAATATTTATAAATCCCTACATTCTTTTGAATGTCCATTGAATAAAATGAAATATCACATGCCACGATTGTACCTTCTGCCATCATTTACACATCTGAATGACCATGTAATATGAAGCAATTTGATAATATGAAATTAAATAATATTGACATGAAATATTGTTCCGAATCAGGACAGCTGTCATTTGCTGCTGTTCTCATGCAACTGTTTGATGGCGTACACCACAGCGCTTCACCTTCACCCGTTGCTGAGAGTAGGCTAATGGTTGAGAGGCAGGAATTTGGCCAATAGTTGCTGAAAGCTTTTTAGAATCAACCAATTGGGGTGTGAGAAGGTGGGAGTTGCGGAGAGGGGTTAAGGCAATACAAACATGTGCACACTTTTTTAAGGTATGAAAAGGAGGACAGACGTATGGTCGCCCTAACAAAAGCATTTCAGAGAACAATTTGTGTTCATTTCTACCAGAATGTTGCTCATGTGAGCCATGACTGGCAAGAGAGAACAAAAACTATAATCAACAGCTATGTTGTATGTCATGTCAAAGGATTCATTTATTTGGTTTTAAATTTAAAAAAGTGTCATCCTGATAGTATTCCCATTTTTTACTAAATGCAGCTGTAATCTGATTACTTTGTTTTCTGACATAACTGTAACAGATTACAGTTACCAGTTTATTGGATCCTGATTACGTAACGCCATTACAGGAATTCCGTTACTCCCCAAGCCTGCTTTATTGTCTCTATCTCCAGATTAAATGCTAACTAACATGTGATTAAGCTTTTACATTCATAAGAAGGTATACTGTGAGGAGTAAAGGTTTTGCTTGCCATTACATAACCAGCATCCAGGATTATGTTTTCAACAGAATTTTGGATGAAATACATTTTACTTTATGTTGCTTAATTATTAACCCTGACGTAATCGAACCACAAAGCACTGCTAAACACTACAATTGAGTTAACTGATAAGCTCTGCTCAATTATGTGTGCATGGGTGCTAATGTCAGGCTACATTATTATGTCATTTGTCTGGCCTTTTGCAATGTTTTTCATTGCTCATGATTCTTTTTGCTCATTACACCTGGCTATGGAATTAATCTTAACAAAAGAATTATGATTTAAAATGCACTAAAAGAGAAAAAGATCTTGGCAGTGGTATACCCTGGCTGTGATTTTTTTCCCCCCTTTGTTGGCTTTCATAAAATCATTGAAACTGAGAATGACCTCCAACCTTGAGCTTTGACCTCTACCTTCAACCTTCTTAGGGAAAAGTGGTGTCATATGACCCAGGAAGAGAAAGACGACAGCTCCAGGATCGAAGAAAACATCACCTTTGGACAGTTAGGGTGAGTGATATCAACCTTAAAATGGTTAGATTTTGGGTAAGGATCAGATAGGGGTCGAGATGAATGGTGCAAGTGTTACAGTCTGTTTTTGTTTTTGAGGTAATGTGTTTTTTGACTCATTACGCAGGTTTATGGTACATTTGTTCATTCTTATCGTTGCTTATATGTATCTTTGCCTATAGGACCTTCACCCATAATATGCTCGCCTTTGGATTAAGTAAGAAACTCTGCAATGATTTCCTCAAGAAGCAGGCGATTATTGGAAATTTGAATGAAGGTGAGAGACACACAAAGACACACACACACAGTTCCTGTTTTTTTTCTCTGTTCAATTCTGGCAGCATTTCACCAACTTTTGTCGATATGACCATTGTAAAAATGATACGATTGTTGGTCACTTTCTAAGGCTGTACTTTAAGTCAATTCAGTTATTTGTGTAGCACTTTTAACAATAGACATTTTCACAAAGGAGCATTTATGGAAATATGGATTCAGATATACTAAAGATGTCTAATGAACAGGCCAGAAGTGAGAGTAGGGAGGAAAAACTCCCTGAGACAACATGAGGTAGAAATCTTGAGAGGAACCAAATTGCGGGTGACACCAGATAGTGGGATTATAAATCATTACTCTTCTACAAATGTATACGATAGAGTCAAACAATACTAAGTGTGTTGAATGTGTGAACACATTGTAAATAGAAGTCCTTGGATGAGAACAGGAAAGTCTTTATGTTTACAGCACCATTTCTTGTGTACAAGTCTACAGTACCGGTATATAGTACTTTCGCTTCAACCATAATTGTGCCTATCTGACTACCTAATGATTGCGTTAAGAAGTTCTTGATCAACTAAAACAGTTGTGTTAGATTTTGGCTAGAGATGAAGGTATATGGTTGGTGACCATTGGTATATCGGATTATCCTCTGAAGAAAGCGTGAGATGTGAGTGTAAAGTAAAGTAAAAAATAAATACTTGGTTGTTCACTTTTCCTTTTTCCCCATGTTAGAACAGTACAAGTTGCTGAGTGAGCATATTGAACAGATGGCTGTGGAGTGAATGGCAGCTACAGAGGACTCCACTATCCTCTTGTTCGGTCCTACTGTTCGGTTCCCTGATGTATAACACCGTTCAGCTGCAGGTGGAAGCTCACTCTAGCCTCGCTCATTTATCCTACTGAGCACTGCTACAGCCCGCCTTAATTTGAACAATTTTCAAAAGTCCAGCAACTGAAGTTAACATATCTCTGAGGTGGTAAGGACATTACATTTACTCCAGTGCTGCTCACTAAAACTCTGTATAATTCTGCTATGCTGCAGCATCACATAAATGCTATGTTTCAGATGCATATCAGTACCTGACAGATCCGCTATACTCTTAACAGTGCAGTAACATGCAAAAACCGTATATAATATACTAAGTATCATTCAGTATCTTTATCGAGCTGGGTGAACTGTACATGTCTACAAAATGCAGTTTCGTCATCCATTTTCGATAAGGCTTTCAAATTTAGTTTTCTCTGTTTGTATGGTGAGACATAAAGAAATGTGTGACAGGCCATTGGGCATTTAGGCTATAATTCAACTTGACATGTGACACAGTGATGCTCTCGAACGCGTTATCAGATTCTCACATAGACACTATCAAACCTGTTACAAAGTATGACAGTCTAGCCATGTGATGGTGTGATATTGTGCATAAAAGGTGTGATAGTGTGCACGTGAGAATATGATAATGTGTGTTAGAGAGTTATGATAGTTTGTGAGAGAAGGTATGATAGTGTGTGAGACAGTGTGATAGTGTGTAACAGTGTGTGTGATAGTATTTTAACAGGTATGATGGGTTTTGTGGGTTTGTGTGTGTGTGTGTGTGTGTGTGTGTGTGTGTGTGTGAGAGACATGTCAAGTTTGAATTATGCTTAAACAGCCTTACATAAAAAAAGAAAATCAGTTGTCATAGACTCAGCATATCCAAAGTGTAATTTTTTATAGTGTAATTTTTCTTTTCCCAGAAATGTGAGCCCATTTCATTCATGTGCAAAACAGTATTAAATGCACCCTGTATTATCCATGTGGTGCATGAGCCTCCAGTGAACATTAAAACTCCAGTCTGTCCAAAGTGCCTTTAACAAATTGCCCCCCCCCATGTGTCCTTGTTAAATGTTGGAAATATTGCTGTAAACCTCCAGTTTTACATATTTTATAAGTTGTATAAGATATTTTAGTCAGTTTTGCATTTGTTTGTAATGTACGTGCACTCCAAGTCCGTGTTTGTCGTGTTTATAGAGTTGTTCTAACTGTTTAGTGATCGGCCGATGCAAGCTGTAGTGCTGTGTAACAGCTGTTGTTGTGTTGTGCTGTGCTGTACTGTCCTGTGTTCAGTGCGCATGCGTATTCATGGTGAATCGTGCATTACTGTAGTGTAGTGTCATGTCCAGTCAACAGAGGGCGGTCGTGTTACTCCATATTAGCTGCTGAGCAGTGAAGGAGAATGGTAACAAAGTGTGGTGTTTTAGATAGATTTATGAAACTTCTGAAGTCTCCGTGAATGCGGATACGGTCGAGAGAGTGTTTGTAAATACAGAGATTTTATCACAGAATATTGCAGTTTGCATTGCAACACATTGGCTGGTTCAAAAAGGGATCACTGGATTGTAAAATGTTCATTTCTTTAAGGTGTATATGTTGTCACATTCTGGAAATGTAAAGGATGTTAGACATCCATTTTGTTGGAAAAATGTGTACTTTGCAAATCCTTAATGTGTCCTTGATGTACTTTGGATGCTTTGCTTTACTGTCCTAATATTCACAGCTTTAATGTGATACCTGATAGACCTTGTCTATGATGTGTTTATAATAAAAGATGTGTAACCTGATGTGTAGTGAACTGTGTTACAGTCAAATTGCCATATTTCATCTCATTCTAATTCAGTTCAATTCGGTTTTACTTCTACGGCACTTTTAACAATAGACATAGCCACAAAGCAGTTTTCCAGAAATCCAGATGGCAACAGTAGCAAGGAAAAGCTCCCTGAGATAACACCAGGAAGAAATCTTAAGAGGAACCAGACTCAAGGGGAATCCATTCTTTTCTGGGTTGAATTTTAAATAATTACATTTAACATTTTTCACACCAAGTAGTTCCTCAAATCATGGCTGATAAGTGGTTCCCCACCAGATATTCCTTTATCATTCCTCTGTGTGTTTGGGTCATTTTGTGAACACATGTTTTCATTTGCTGGCAAGTATGACCAGGTCGAGGCTGCTCAATGTGGGATTAAGATTCGTTGGTTAAGGGAGCTGCCAAATGGCTGCCATGGCTGACTGAGAGAGTAAACAAACAGCAGTCACACTGGCCTGCACTGATTGGACACACAGTCATGAGCTGTGAAGCACTAAAGCCTGGTGTCACACGGCAAGAACTCCAACACTGTTAATTAGTGCCAGACCTGGAGCTGAGCAAATGCTTCTTTTCTCGTGTATCACCACTCACTAATCACATCCTGCACTTTCACCTAGCTCACTTCTCTCCTTAGCATGTTTATTCAATAGGTTTATTTCTAATTAGTGTCTCAGTTTAGTACTGAAGTGAAACATTGTCTTAATTATTGCTTGATCTTGGCGATGTGATATATAAAAGCAGTATTTGACTCGGGAAGGGGATTTCTGTTAGAACGACATAGTTTGAGTCATGTTAAGTCCATAATAAGTGTGAGTCAGTCATATGGGTGGTCTCTGATACAGGGCAACACACAAACACACAAGCTCTTACTTTTTTATGCTTTTAATTTCACAATCACTTTTTGATTGTGAAATTCACTTCTTGATACCAAAACTATTCAGAAAATGTGCGCATATATGTATTTACATAATAATCACAACAATATGTTTGTAATATATGACTTTTGTGTGATTTGTCCATTTATATGTACACAGCATCCTCAAAGAGGAGAACTATCATAAACTTGGACCATCTGTTTCCTCAATACTGTGCTTTGCTGAAGTTCACAACAAGCCAGACAGACGTTGACCTGGCACAAAAAAACATCATGTCTTAAAAAAACATCATGCGTCTGTAATGGATATCCTGACATGGGCTCGGGAATACTTTAGAAAACCTTTCAGTCAACACCATTCGCCGCTGCATCCACAGATGCAAGTTAAGGCTTTGTTATGCAAAGCAGAAGCCATACATCAACACTGTCCAGAAGCATTGCCAACTTCTCTGGGCCCGGTCTCATCCGATATGAACAGTAGCACAGTGGAATCGTGTTTTGTGGTCTGACGAGTCAACATTTCAAATAGTTTTTGGAAAAAACAGCCATCATGTTCTTCGGGCCAAAGAGGAAAAAGACCATCCAAACTGTTCTCAGCATCAGGTCCAAAAGCCAGCGTCTGTCATGATATGGGGATGTGTCAGTGCCCATAGTGTGGGTAACTTGTACATCTGTGAGGGCATCATCAATGCAGAAATATATGTACACATTTTGAGGCAACATTTGCTGCCACCCAGAACAGGACAATGCCAAAACACATTCTGCCCTGATTATAAGGGCATGGTTGCGTAAGCAGATTGTGCGGGTGCTAGCATGGCCTGCCTGCAGTCCTGACCTGTCTCCGATTGAGAATATGTGAAGCAGTACGAAGCGAAAATAAGGCAACAAAGGCCCTTTAAAGTTGTGCAGCTGAACAAATGCATAATGGATGAATGGGGGAAAATTCCGCTTGTTAAACTTAACCAACTGGTGTCTTCAGTGCCCGAATGCTTAATACGTGTTATTAAAAGAAATGGTGAAGTTACACAGTGGTAAACAGTCAACTGTCCCAACATTTTTGGAGTGTGTTGCTGTCATTAGATTTGAAATGAGTGTATACTTTCAAAAATAAATAAAATTACCAAAATAAAACATCAAATAATGTGAATTTAATTTTCATTAATTGTTAGGTTTTTTGCATTTTCCATTCTGTCCCAACTTTTTCATAATTGGGGTTGTAGCTCCTGATAGCCTTCGACTTCTTGACATTGCCATGACCTGTCTGCATGGGTCACTGACACATAGCACGTGCAACCCCTGTATCATTTCTTGCACTATATAAAGCACGCGTTATTAATTACAATTATTTACAAAGGACACTTTAACAGCAATGAAAGAAGAACATGGATAAACATCTAGTCTGCTAATTAATTCAGATAATAGTCATAGCCCAATAATAGGCAAAGTGAAAAGCTTCTCAGTTCATGGGTGGTCAGCCTTTTAGATAAACGTGATGCAACAAGGGTGTCACAGTTGCCTCAAGGCCAGTGACCCAGTACGTTTGGAAGCGAGCCATTAAACAAACAGGAAACCGATTTTTAAACCAAACTGAGTAGCAACATTTTCTTCACGCCGAATTCTCCACCACAACTAAACCATTAGGTGTAGTAAATTGTTAATGTTAATATTTTAAGCATTTCCTATATGTGGTCTAATGTGGTAAATACTGTACAAATAAAAATTCAAAAATGCTTGTAAAACAGCTTTTCGAGAACGCTCTTGGCTTGCTTAGCTGATCGAAAAGTGGCCATTTCTACTTCAGCGAGTGCAAAATTGAATAAAATACCAAACACCATGGTTATTTGTGTAAGAATCAGTTTGGCCCATAAGACAACACTTGAAAACTTGAAAGTTTATTTCTAAAGAGCTCTTTGTTTTTCACTGTTATTTTTAATTTTCACAGTGTGATCTAGGAACCATATGTGTGACTGGGATGGATATTTATTGTGCTAAACTCATGTTACAGCTTTCCAGGCATGAAATTTGTAAAGGTATGTAAACATTCAATCTGCAGAGTTCCTGGTGACAAAAGAGCTTTTCAATACATGGTTCCACCATTTTACGTGATTCATCAAGGATGGGGATACCTGACTCTCTTTGAATGTGTCTCAGTGGCTGGAATTAATACTATTCCACATGTGTGGTTGTTATTATATGTCCATGTGCATATGCATGGCCATGGTCCGATCCTGAAGTGAGTCATGCAAACATTAAAATTTCGATAATTTCTGTGAGCATTCTTCTCTGAACTGAAAAAACAGTTTATGAAAGTGACATAAGTCTATTAAAGAAATATTATTACTCTTCCAACACTTGTTTGTGTTTTGCTTCTAAACACTCTGTATGTGTTTATGTATGTGTAAAGTAGTAGAAATAGTACAACAGATGTGCCTTCTAGGTGTGCCCTCACATCGATTACTACATTTTAGGCTCATGCAGTACTGGGTGCTGTAACGCAGAACCTTTTTGTACTGGTATGTTTTGGGCCCATTTATCGACTTAGAAGGTGTCTACAAATCAATACAATGTTCTTCTGACTGATCATCTCTATCATATGATGAAACATTTCTATACAAATAATAGTAGTCTCATGCAGAATGACAGTGTCCACATCCACAGGATATGAAGGGCTCACTAAACGGTTTGATGAGGATGAATCATATGCTGTGGTCTTCATGGTCACCAGATCTCAAACCAGTTGAACACCTATGAGAGAATTTGGTTTGATGTGTTAGACATCACTCTCCACCACCATGATCAAAACACCAGTTGAGAAATTATCTTTTCAAAGAATGGCATTCATTCCTTCAGTACAGATCAAGAGACTTGTAGAAGCTAAGGTGTCAAGTCACCTTAAAGCTGTTCTGGAGGCTCATGGTCGCCCAGCAGCTTACTAAAACACTTTATCTTGGTTTTTCCTTTAACTTCTCATTCGTCTGTACTATATCCTATGTCATTTTTTCATGTTCTGTTCTCACTTGGATAATGATGTATAGAACAGTGTGCCAGGAAGTGTAATCAGATTAGCAGTGAATGTTCCTCACAGCAATCTCATCAATCTTCATCACAGCCCAGCCCACCCGCTGCACTGAGCACATATTTGGACAACTGAGGTCTGTTTATGTAGAGAGTGAAAATATATAACAAACAACAAGATTAAACCCCTTTTGAAGGCATTGCTCTTTAAAAAAATTATGATTTAATACTGACTAGAACTGTGATTGCAGATTAAATAAAGGTGAAGTCACTTCAAACAGCTGGACTCTTAATTCTTCCATTTAATTTCACCCCTGATAGATTAACCAGGCCTTCGCAACTTAATGTTAACTAACATTAACAAGACTTGAGAAGGTAAGAATGTCGAAGTGTGGCAAGAAATGTGAAATATACTCTAAAGAAGTGGTTTCCAAACTAGTTGTTGGAATCCCAACCCATTATTATCTAAGTTGTTTGTTTATTTTTGATGTTTTTATATTCAGACTGACTGCTCCTTTTACCTGAATGGGTTAAATCCAGACCTCAATACTTCACAAACAAGTCGCCTATAAATAAAGGTCAACTTGTACCTGACGTGTTCTTTTGGTGGAAAGTTCAGGAATGAAAAAGATCTATGGCTCCAATAAATAACCAAAATGTAATTGTACACAGTAGATTAATAATCCCAATATTTAAAAATACAGATTATGTTCATAAAATAAGTCTGTGCTGAGGATATCGGTAGAGTTTATTTTAAAAGTTTGGGGGTGTAACCGAATGCAAATAAATTATTTGGAATGAAGAGATTATATGCTCTATACAAATACAGGATTTTTTTAGGTTGAGACTTGGGTACCATTGAGGACCCACTGGTACTTGGATCCTGCAGGACCCACCAAAAAAACCAGTGATTTGGAGGTTTAAACTTTTGTGTGGGCATTAGCCAGTGATCAGATTTGAAACTCACAAGACAAAAAAAGACCATGTTCATTAGCATGATAGTGCTGCATGATGCATCTTTAGTAGCATCTTTAGCAGGGTTGTGATGATTTAAATTAGGCTACTGCTTTGTTTATCCATTGGGAAATTGAACCAACTAAATTCATTAGAACATACTGCAGACAGATACAAATGTTTACATTTTTACAAGTCCCATGCTTATTTCAAATTGAGAGCAATTTTGACCTGGAGCTGAGGTAGAGGTACTGTCTACAGACCATGGCATTTCTGAACTTTGTTCAGTGTTTTCTATGTTTTCAGGTTTAGGCCACATCCACATTGGTTTAAATCCAACTACAGATACGGATATTTGGAGCGCTAAACAGATACAGATGGTTGCATGGCGTTATACCCTGATTACTGTTAAAGGGGTCCCTGGCTTCAACAAGCTTCAAAAACTCCTCCTCTTAAGTCTTTGCTTTCACCTGTGGCTTGGCATCATTTCTCTAATCATGATTATGAGGGTATGAGAAAATCAAAGACTTGATGAGAAAAATGTATGTGGTTACTGCTGTTTAAATGATTAAAACAAATGTGTCAAATGGTCGCATGTTCTGCAGTTATTTTTCTTTATTGTTATCAATAAGCTACTCAAATTTTCAGGACTAAATTTTCCTGTTCTGATTATTGTCCATCAGCTGCGGCGAAAAAAAAACCCTGCTGGTCTTTCACAGCTCTCCCAGTGGAGAATTTGGAAGTATGACTGCAGAGAGGGAAAGTGCTCTGGTTCTCATCAAAAATAAATGAGACCGAGGGGACGATGCTCTCTGAGACCTAAATGAAGATATTTTACATTTTACACACATTGGAGGATCATCTTTCTCTTCTATGTTTATTTTAATATGAAGCTGGTGAAAGAATAAACCCAAACTGAAAATGTTATTCTTTGAGTTTTCCCTCTAATCTGTGGACGATAAACTCCGAGCTGTCAAGAAAAAACTATTGCTGTACGTGATATCATACTTGTGGTCACAGAAGAAAGACCTTGGCAAGGCTCAAACACTGTTTTGGTATATAACTGTATAACTGTATAAAAGATAGCATGTAATAAACATTCAAACAGATGCAGTGTTATTCATAATACTTAATAATACCTGTGTTCAGAAGAGGGGCATTTCAATAAAATGAGACAGATCAGCTCATACTTATTATTCTTATGGTCTTTATAAAGGAACTTAGAAATATTCAGTCTTCTTATTGGTAAATGGTATACAGGTATATCAGGCTTGCTTGATTTTATTTAAATCACACTACAAAAAAAAGTACTTAGCAACTGAAGTGATCTTGAAATAAAAACATATCTAAAATTATTATATAAGAAATATAAGACCATTACACCTATTTCTACACATATGTACAGTACTTATATCAAGCTTAAAACGGTATTATTTAAGCTTATTTTATTAAATAACACTTGAAATAAGCAAATTATCTGCCAAAAGAATAAAACCATTTCAAGCTTGAAATTAGTTTGAATATCTAGAACTAGGTTCAATAATATTATATTTGTTGTAAAACACACACAAAATGAGAGACATTAGTTGAATTTGCCAATATTCAATACAGTTGTACATGCTAAGATGTATATAAAATGGAATGGTAATGGAACAAAACTGGTACAGTATTTGCACTGGAGAGTTCATTCCAAGAAAAGACCAGATAAGAACAGTTTGTGCTAGAAATACTGAAGCTGTTGGGCTTTTGGTAGCGTGTCCTGTCACACAGGAATGTTTATATAAGTACTACATTTAGCATTTTTCCAGTTCTACAAATACGCAGGTATATATTACCAGCCCAAATATTATACACATAGGATGGGCGGTGGTCTCATTTTCAGCAATATTTACTTGAATAAATGTACTGTATTTTCTCACTGTATGATTTATAGACTATATTGTTTTACCCCCAAAAAGACACTACGTTCTAACTTCACATTTTGTTTTCAAGTGTGTATTTAGAACTAATTTAAGGTGAATACATAGATTTTATTGTATCAGTATCATACCTTGTCATGACCTTTTTTCTGACAATAAATACCTGCATCCAATCCCCTTAGACAAAAGTCATGATTTTTCATGTGAAATTTACCCGTGGTCTTTAGACACTTCACGTTTCACACATTTTTCGCATGTAGAGCATGTGATTTATTCTTCAAATTAGATTTTATTTGTCTCACATGAATAATTTTTTTTCATATGATCGCACATTGTTCACATGTGGTCTGAAATGCTTTTTGACATTTTTCACACGAGATCACACATAACCTTGTGAAAATGTATCCTCATATATCAAAAGTATGTGCTTTTTCCATAAGGAATCATTTTGTGAAATTCTGTGAAGTTCTGCCATCTGAAACCTTAAATATGATGATCTGAGTAGTCAATGAGAGAGAAAAAAAAGTCATTCATGGATATGTATTGTGTAGCAGAAGCACAAAAATAATTATACACTTTCAAAAAGTATTGAAAGTGATGAAGAATTGTGGGTTAATTTGGATGTGAGGTACTATACCACACTGACACTCCAAAAAATGTATTACGCTTCACTGTAAAATTATATAAACTTTATGATTAATTATATATATATTGGCATCATTTCCTTGAATTTCAGGTCATGCACATGAGAACTCTCAGTGTGTGAATGTTGACACTGAGCTGCTTTAGTGATTTTCATTGTTATTTCAAAACTGGCTTTAAAGATTCAGGCTGAGAGATCAGGGAATATTCCTGTCCGCTTGATCTTAACAGCAGATCTGTGCAGGGGGATAGATGAGAGCCGCTGCCTCTTGCTCACTCCCAGCCTTCGGGTGGATGTCGCTCTATTTACACGTCTGACCAAAAGAATCCTATACACAGGAAATGCTTGTGAATGTAAGTCCCCCTGCTCAAATGCAGTGAAGTTTATTTATTTCCACACGCATTCCTGATTTGCACTCTGTAAAGCTACAGAGAGAGGCTGTGCAGCTGAATCAGACTCACTGCTATATATAGTGGCATGGGATAAAGTGGGTACCCAAGGGGCTGGTTCTTCAGACTAAGATTAGGTTTAAAGATAAATCTAGAGAAGAAATTCTCTGTGAAACTACTGTCAACTTCTGTATTCAGGCCCACGTGTTACTTTAGGTTAAGGATATCTAATTTAAGCCCAAACTGATTTAGACTAAAATGTCTTTGCAAATAAAAATGTCACTGTCATAAAACATTCCACTGAAAAATGCCAAAGGTTGCTTGGAGAAAATGAATAATAGTAGAATTGACATAAGCCTTTACTTCTGTGAATGCAATTACAGCAAAAATCCTTACACTAAAAGCTATTTTTATTTTTGTGGTTTCAAACAGTAGAAATTTTAATACTTTGTTCAACTTCATGACTTCATGACTTCATCAGTTGTAAATGAACAGACATACCGGGTTAGCTCTTGTTACATTCATGTTAAAATTAAAAAGCTATTTCCGAGCATGTAGAAGAAAAATATTGAAATCTGAAAAAGAAAATCATTACTAACAGAGATTACACATAGAGTTATTGTGTAAAAAATATTTTATTTATACAGTAAGTCTTACTTGTTGTATCTCAGATTTTGTTCCAGAAACGTTCGACTCATTTACTCCTCTTACGTTTTTCCTCATATAGTGTTCCCAAATATTTGCATCCACGAGGTACACAAGGAGCGATGAAAAGCAACAACATTATACAATTTGTAATCTATCTTGAATTCTTTTTTACAAGCACTGAAAGGAGCGTAATAAAGTCAGAGCTCAAATAAACATTTACATTTAAACAGCAACATCCATGAGGGTTTGCATGGCGCAGCTTTCTATGGGTTATACATCAACTGAGTTAACTAGTGTCAGCCTTATGTGAACCTTTGAAGTGGGCCACACAAGTTGTGCCAAACAACAACAACAACATTAGCAATAATAATAATAATAATAATAATAATAATAAGCCCTAAACTGGTTATTATGTCTTATACCACAGCACTGCTGATTTTTCAATTCTGATTGGTCAGGTGTTGATTAATTTTCTAGCACAGCGTGGCTTTATCAGTAGTGCCAGCTGCATTCAAATATGTTCGATTCTATAGTAATAACTCATTCACATGAACATCATCTAATAATAAACTGATTTTTTAAGTGCTGTTATTTAGATAAATGGTACACTTATATAGTGCTTTTATCCAAAGCACTTTACACTATGTTTCATTCACCCATTCACCCATTCACACACACACTCACACACCAATGGTAGCAGAGCTGCCATGCAAGGCGCTAACTTGCCATTGGGA
>JAOUWY010000054.1:28592502-28605309 GCA_025728095.1 Prietella phreatophila | reverse complement strand
GATGGTCAGATTAGCAGTCCGCCGTCTTAGTTGGTTGGCGAGAATCCGTCCAGCCTTCTCCCCATGTTCATAAAACCTGCATCGTGATTTGAAGATAAGATACTCAGCCTGTTTCGTTGACAAAATGTGAAACTCTGTCTGCAGTGCCAAACGCCTCTTCCTAAAACCTGCAGAAGGTAGTTGACTATGTGCCCCATCCAGCTCAAGAATCTCTTCCGCCAAGTCGAGCCATGTTCACTCTCTTCTGATTAGCACAGTATGAGATGACCTGACCTTGTAACTATGCCTTTAGTGACTCCCAAACCGTCAAGGAGGACATTCCAGGTGTTTGATTGATATCCAAAAAAAAAAAGAAATTTCAGATGTAATAAAACTAGTGAAAACATCATCCGACAGGAGCAGAGGATTAAGTCTCCAAGGGCGGTAATTGGATTGCGTATCTGGGATGCGCATTCTCATAGTCAAGGGGCAGTGATCTGAGATAACTATGGGTCGATAATCACATCTGTCTATGAGGGAAAGAATTCTTTTGCCCAAAAAGAAATGGTCTATACAGGAATATGTATTATGAACTGAGGAGAAAAAGGAGTAACTCCTGGAAGCAGGGTTGCGAAAACACCATACGTCCACCACTCCATATGACTCGAGGTCATATATGCTTTATAAACAGATTTAGTTCCCCTTAGATTATACTAATCTCCAGTCTTCTGGGAAATCTTTCCCCTAGAATTTTGAGCATGGCTGTGGAGTTTTTTGAGGTCACTGAGAGCATTGTTGAGGTCAGGTGGGAAGACCTGGGGTGCATTCAGTGTTCTAGTTCATCCCAAAGGTGTTCACTGGGGTTGAGTTGAGGGCTCTTTGCCGGACATTCAGATTCCACTTCAGATAATGTCTTTATGGACTTTGTGCACAGGGAAATTGAATCATGCTAGAACATGTTTGAGTCTCTTAGTTCCAGTGAAGGGAAATTGTAATGCTGCAACATATAAAGACATTCTATACAATTGTGTGCTTCCACCTTTGTTGTGACAGTTTGGGGAAGAACCACATATGGGTGTGATGGTCAGGGTTCCACAAACCTTTGGCCATATAGTGCAGTTTACTTTTTGTGGGGGTGCCAATAATTTTGAAACCTGTCTTTGGCAGAAAAAGATGTTTCTTACGAAATCTCAAGTTTGAAATGTAATAACCAATGTGACCCTGTGTAACACCCCACCACATTCATGTTCAAAGTATCAGTACATGCATTATTTATTTCAAATATGAACAGTCTTGTATCATTCTGTCATTAGTTACATCATTGAAATTTATGTGCGGTGTTGGTGGGTTTGTTTTTTTAGAAAATAAAACCTTCCTGAATACTGATTTCATGTGGTTGCCTCCTGAAGTATAGTTGGCACAAATTCCCTGGTTTCTTTTCAACCGTTAAGAGAGATAAATGACTTTAAGCTCAACACGTTTGCCAGAGTGTCTATTAATGTAATCCTGTTCAGTGTGAGTGCAAAGAGAAGTGTTGGATATGCTCCCTAGACATGCAGCTAATCTAATGGACAATGCTAATGCATTCTTTTTTACAACACATTAGCTGTAGAATTGAGAATAGGATTTAAAATACAATATTTGTTCAAGTGCTTAAATGACTCCAAAACTACTTTCCTCGTGCATCTTTATATTACACATTACTCACTCATATTCTCTCTCTCTCTCTCTCTCTCTCTCTCTCTCTCACAGGGCTCCTGGGATGCCCCTGGCCTGTTTTCTCGGTAATGTGTATGCAGAATGTGTGTATGTTCTGAGAGACGGAACAGGGCCTCTGGGTCTCAAACTGAGGATCCTCACTGCAGGTTTGGGATTATATTAGTCTGTAAAAATCTTTTAAGACTGTGGTGATTTAACGTAGAGCTGCTGTTGAATTCTGGAGTCTGATTGGTGTCAAAGCAGAAAGGGTTCCTTAAATTCATTTTCTTATAACAGCACAGCTCTGACAGTAGTGCTTGCTGTAATTTAAATCATAGGTTTATTTTAAAAGCACTTGTTCTCATTGTTTTAGTGACGCATTCCCAGGGACTTGCATATACGTTGTATGTAAGAGTCCATATAGAATTGAGGACAGTTTTTTCATGATTGTTGCGGCTAAAAATGCTCGATCTAGCTGCGGCTTTTTTGAAAATTTGTGCGGCTACTTGCAGAGTTTTTTGTGCTTTTTTGCAGAAAACTCCTTGAATTTGTTGAAATTGCAGTTGTTCTTTTTCAGTTTTGCACTTTCGCGGTGATGTTTGTTGATAAATTAGACCTTTTTGCTGTACTCATGTTCAACGCATGTAAATTGAAGAGGGTTTTGGCTGAATTTGTGTTGTGATGACCACCTGATTTGTCTTGGCCCAAATTTGCGGAAAATCTGCAGTAATTTAGAAAAATTGCAAGCTCCTCTGAATATTGTGGCGTTTGCTTGATTTTTGCATTAATTTCTGCAATCGCAAAATCCTGGAGGGACTGATATAAGGCTAATAATCTAACGGTGTGTAATTTAAGGCTATTAATAACCACAAATGTGGCTACTCTTGGCTGCAGCGGGTGGAACACAGACGCTCATGAGGCAGGAGTGGGGGGGGAGTGCTCTTTTATTTTAAGAGTGCACTTATTTTTGGCTCCTGCAGGTGGGTGAAGAGCAGCAGCTCCTCTCATTGGCTGCCAGCCGTGTTTGTCCTTCTGCCACATGCAGTTATAGGAAACTACTCAACTTCAGTGTCTTCACTTTTTCACTGCATCACATCACCCTGTTGTTGATTATTTTCCTAGAAAAGCATTTCCAGTATTTGTTTTATTCCTCACATTTCCTTACAATTTGCAAGAAAAGATAAGTATATAGCATTTCTCATCTTCCACTCAGCCAAGGGAAGCAATTCTCCAAAGCAAGCACTGACACTGATCCTTACACAGTCGTGTGTGTGTGTGTGTGTGTGTGTGTGTGTGTGTGTGTGTGTGTGTGTGTGTGTGTGTGTGTGCACGCGCGCGCGCACTTGTGTTGTTTCTCAGGCTGTGGTCCAGGTGTGTTGGCTGATGCGAAAGTGCGGGTGCTGGAAAGGAACATCTACTTTGGTGATTCATGTCAGGATGTTCTGAGTGCTCTGGGCTCCCCACATAAGGTTTTCTACAAGTCTGAGGACAAGGTAGTGACAATAACCTCATCATTTCAAAATGCTTACTGAAAAATATCTGATTGGTTTCAGCACTTTACCATTGCTCACTCAAAAGTCTAGGACTGCACTTGCCACCTCTATAAAATCTCATGTACTTACAAAGACCTGTTTAATTGACATGGTATTTCCTTATTACTGGACTTTTCACTGAGCACTTGAATTAACATTTCTCTAGCACACATTATGTAGGTTTAGGTTTTCAGTCATCCAGGACAACAGGGACATCTAAGGGATCCCATTCAATTGGGGAAAAATCCACAGGCTCCCTTATTAATGCAGCATTTATTTATTATTATTATTATTATTTTAATTATGAATGTAACACACATTCCTGTTCTTCTGTGTTTTCTTTCACTGTGTACTAAGTTCCTGAAGGATGGTTTTAGCTTTATAGTATTCTTAGTCCCTGACCTAGTAAACTAGCATGATGTTTTTGATAGCGTTTACAAAACCCTTCTATAAGACGTTCTGGACAAGGGTGTCCTCTAACTGCCATAAATGTATGTGTCTTTGAGATGTATAAAACTCTCGTGTCATCTTTTAGATGAAGATCCACTCTCCTTCACCACACAAGCAAGTCCCATCTAAGTGTAATGACTACTTCTTCAACTACTTCACCCTGGGAGTGGTAAGTGCTTATAGTAGGAAAGCAGCTGTTTTTCTGCAGCTTGAGCCAGCCAGCTCTGTCCACAGCATGTTTTACTACTGCATTATGTAGGCCTAGGTTTTCAGTCATCCAGGTCAACAGGGACATCTTGGAGACCCATTTTAATTGTCTAAAAAAAAAAAAAAAAATTTATATATATATATAAAAAATTAGGTGTATTAGGCCAGTTGTATTCTTGTATTTATTTATTAAAGCCAGAAGAATGTTGTGTTCCTGAATTTTCCACCTAAAACCACCAAGACTGTTACACTAAATGAAAGTTATTTTGTCATATTAACAGGTATATTGAAGTTCACTTTATTTGCACTATTTCTTTTATACCATTTTATACAAAATTATTGAGGAAATTACAACTTCATGCAAGAAATGCATTGGCCGGACAGAATACTTTAATTTTAAACCTGTTCAGGTGGTGAGTCAATTAGGCTTAACTAGAATAACTATAACCAGTTTAATAGTAGTTATCATTAAAAAATTTTGTCATTGACCCTTCACTGGAAACCACAGCTTTCGAATGTGTGGTTGTAGTAGGGCAACTGAATGGTGGGAAATTCCCCCAGTGTCCAAAAAAACACAAGTTAAAATGCCTGGGACTTTCCAGGCAAGACATGAGGCAAATGAGAAAAATCCAGTTTCCTTGACCTACTACTACAAAACATCAGTGATAAATTTAATTGTAACATTGTGAATCCTTTGCAATCTAGTGGCATGCTTGATAGCATTCATTTTGCACTATAGAAATAAATTGCAAGCAGCAGCAAGTTCATTTCCATATTTATATAAATAACTCTTTCCTGTTTTCCTTTCAGGACATACTGTTTGACTCCACGACCCACCTGGTGAAGAAGTTTGTTCTTCACACCAATTACCCTGGCCATTACAATTTCAAAATGTGAGTCTTGTGCTGCCTTTGTTTAGCTCTGTTTAGTACTGCACAGAGAATACGGGTGGAATGATGATCGTTTCCTCAGACGATGGATGTGAAATGGTTAGTTTAGTAGTGCAGTGCGGAAATGACAGGGGAATTGACTGTGAATAGGTTTTCCCTCATGAACCATCACATTTCTTTAGATAACTGAAGTTCTTTTTCTAGTTTCATTTTCTAAGGAGCTTTATGGATCTTGGCATGATTTGTGGTAGTAATATTAATGCAGATAATATTTGCTTCAATTTATAGCAAGTACTTTAACGAATCTGACACATTGTATTTCACACCCTTATTAATTTCAGTTATCATCGATGCGATTTTAAGATTCCGCTCATCATTAAAAAAGGTGGGTTAAAATGTTTGTCAGACTTTTTTCCTGAAAGTATTTTTACATCTCACCTATGTAGAGGTCTACCGATTGATTGGTTTTGCACCAGTCAAATATCCGTTATCGGCAAAAATCCTCACCAATAGTTTTTATTGTCATACAGTACGAGAGTGGCCTCTAAAGGTGAAATAAAAACCATCACTGACAAATTTTGTTGTTATTTAAAGTGTTTTTTAGATTCATTTCGGATGTCTATATTTTTATTTGTTATTTGGAGTGTTACATTTTGGTTCAGTTTTAATTTACTTTAATATTTATGAACAGTTAATATATTAGTATTTGTATATTAATATATTATTTCAATTTAAAAAAGTAAAGCACATTTTAATTTCTGTTTTTTTGTAATAAAGTTCAGCGATATTTTACTTTGCGTTATCTGATTGATCGGTTATAGGCAGGTACTGCCCAACTTCGTTTATCGGGATCTGTAACATCTACTATCGGTCAACCTCTACACCTAATACACACTAACACATAACTAGTCTTAAAAGCTTTTATGTTTTTCAGATGGACCTGATGCTCAGGAGGAAGGCTGTATCCTCACCACCTACAGCAAGGTGCCTACACATTATTTCACCACTGTAATAGAATGCAAAATAAATCAGCATCCAAAGTTTTGTGGTGATTATGCTAAATGTATTTCTTCCCATTCAGTGGGATCAGATTCAGGAGTTATTGGGACACCCTATGGAGAAACCAGTGGTGCTTCATAGGTAAGAGATACAGCTGAAGTTGGAAAAATGTCCTTGTGATTCAACTTTTTTGTATTTCTATAATAAATGGTTAAAGATATTTCCTAAGTGTATAAATATTTAATTCCTAGTCTCCGTTACTAGCCTTTGGAATCTGTGCAGTCATTTTTGTTTCCCAAAATCAACACTTTTTTTTTGTTGTGTGCTTA
The DNA here is from genome assembly GCA_025728095.1 of Prietella phreatophila. Lineage (NCBI taxonomy): Eukaryota > Metazoa > Chordata > Actinopteri > Siluriformes > Ictaluridae > Prietella > Prietella phreatophila. Next base: position 28,599,225 of record JAOUWY010000054.1, on the reverse strand, counting down.
TGGCTCATGGACAAGAATGTTGACATTTTTTCCTCTACTGAGAAAAAAAATGTATGCTATATTTTGAGCACAGGTGCTATATATTTGTCGATGCCTATAGATTAGGCTGTAGCAACACTGAGGTATTCTTCCAAGTTGTTGGTAAAATCCATGAAGGACTTGCGATTTTATTTTATTATTTTTACTAAATCAATGATCCACTTTTCTGCAGGTCATCATCCGCTAATAACACCAATCCCTTCGGGTCGACGTTCTGTTACGGGTTGCAGAGGATGATCTTTGAGGTATGAGAGTCATGCTGTTGTATGTGGGACTTGTGCTTCAATTAACATATACACTCACCGGCCACTTTAATAGGAGCACCTGCTCATTCAAGCAATTATATGATCAGCCAATCCTGTGGCAGCAACACAATGCGCACATGCATACAGATATAGGACCGGTGCCAGATGGGCTGGTTTGAGCATTTCAGAATCTCCTGGGATTTTAATGCAAAGCAGAGAGCAGCAGTTCTGTGGAAGGAAACACCTTGTTGAGAGAGGAGAAAGGCTAGATTAGTCTGAGCTGGCATGATGTCTACAGTCACTCATATAGCCGCTCTTTATAACCATGGAGAGCAGAAAAACAGAACTGCCACTTACCTGGATTTTAAAAAAATTTTAGCACATGAGCAAAGGAGAGCAGTGTGACACTCAATATTTTGTGCTATGCGTGTGCGGTCTGCTCAGTCACTCACGGCCGAAGCAAACGCTCCACTCGTGTACCACTCACTCGGACTGGTAAAACCAAGTTTGCTCAAATCCCTCTCCGACATGAAATTTCTCTGCAATACACGTTTCTGTTTGTAATACGTTGCTTGAATAAATGCCTCAATTACAATAGTAGAGTTAATAATTATGCTATTTGTGGGTGACATTCTGTTACAGGCTGTGCCTTTTTATTTACTTGTATTAATTTATGAATAAATTTACCATGTTTGCGTAGCACACCCTCGTGCTTTCTGGCAATGTACCGCTTAAGATTCCAAAATGAATCTCAGAATCTTCAGAAAGCCCCTGTCCGCTCCCGTGGAATTATTAGCGTTCTGCTACCCGCTCCACTCACATGCGTTGCTCTGAATGATTTTATGTACAGTATAGTGCTTCTGACACATGATAGGCTGATCGTATAATCGCAAGAATCCGCCGGTATACATGTGGTGGTGTTAAAGCATCCAGTACGTGTAGGATTTTCAGGTACATTTGTGCACACCCACAGTGAAGTACTTGATGCACAGAAACATGTCACCTCTGTCACTATGCATTCAGGTGATGCAGAATAACCACATAGCATCAGTGAGCCTGTACGGAGCCCCTTGCCCTGCCAGCCTTTCCCGTGCCGAACCGAGTGCTCACTGAGATTCCCATCCTGCCCAGTCGGACCCACCAGCGCAGTGTGCCTGCCCTCACTGCTGCCATCACACAAGCTAGAGTCATGTGCTGGGTGTTCCCCAGCCATCCTCCTTCATCCTTCTGCTGCACACCAGGATGGGTGTCTTTCCCTGACCCCCTTTATAGAAACAGACTGCATTGCTTCTTCTTCTCCCTCCTCCATTTTTGTCAGTGTCAGCATAGCACAGTGGAGCGTTTATCCCCTCAAAACACACACATACAGTTGAACTTGTACGTTAATAAGCATTGTGCATACATTTTGCAGGCTTAGAGAAGCTGCTATGGCTTTATATTTCTACATTTGTCCTACATAAAACACAGGCATTTCATGACTGGTTTTCTTTATTGCACATTACGTACTCTTTATACACACACAGTTCATTTCAGTACACCAGTGACAGCACGCACATCTAACACAGATCTATACATGGCGCATTGGCATCCACTGCATGAATAAAGTGTTGCTTTATGGATTTTTTAAATTTTTTTTTAAAAGTTAGGATTGTGTGATGTACATTATTACAAGCACAAATGAGTTGCACAGTGTTGGGAGTGCGTCATTGCCATGAATGTTTTCTTGGCCCGAGTTTCTCACGTACAGACAGAAGTGTACACAGGTTAAGTACACAGCATGGGTTTTCTCCCTTTGTAATGCTGTGCAGTGCAATCTTCAGCGTAGCATTAGGTTGGATGCCGATCATCGTTGTGTGCAGTTTTAAGGTAAAGCATTGATTTTTAACATTTGCACTAAACATGCATCACATTTGCTTGACATTTGATGTCTTGACTTCTTTCCACATGGGACTGTTGACTGGATTATTGAATGTGGGAGGGAGAGATTATGTGAGCGAGAGATAGAGGAGAGCAGAGAAACATTGATTTTTCAAGCTCTTAAATGCAGTCCTCTTGCCTTTCTGGGTCTCATATATCCAAGCGCCCACACCCACACACACTTTCTATACTCCTTTTCATCCTGCATGTTGATTTAATCTCTTATATTTTCAACCATTTTAACTCGATCCTTTTTTTTTAATTGCCAAAACATTAGCCAAAGAAGGAAGAATAACAGGAAGTTTATCTTAATTTATCAGAGTTTTTTTGTTTTGGTTACTCCCCCTAAATCCTTATTATTATTATTATTATATACTCTTGTACTCTTATTTAAAGTTATTTTAGTACTACATATATCCCATCCTATGTTGTTCTGTGCTTTTCTCCTTGTTTATGGTCTACAGAGAGGACTGCTGTCGGTCTTCCTGTACCAAACAAACGTGAGGTTTTCCACGGCACTCTGCTGTTGTGTCCGTTTATGTACAGATCTGTAAATAGTGTATTCTTAAAGTTGTCCTTTTAAGCTCAAGGTACCGTGTTGGGTTCAGATCAAGTTGAACTCTGGAAATCTCTCGTCATATATGCTTCATATTGTCCTTTCAAATGGAAAGAATTCTGAGTTTTCAAACCCGGGTGGTTCAGATGGACACTGTAGCAGCGGCCCATGTTTGACCATTGTTGTGAGACAACTGCAGAGCTTACAGGACCGCATTAGTATTTTACGTTTGTCCGAATAAATGGAGTCTAATCATCCAGCACTTGTTGGTGGTTCCCTTGCTAAATAAAACGCACCTGATTCACCTTGTTACCAGGTTTAGAGTTGTGTTTAATGAGGCAAGTCGGAAAACCATGCAGCAGTCTCTCTAGGTCCCTTGTTTTAAACGTTAAAGCAGAGCCCCCCAGTGTCGGATGCTTCTAGAGAGAAATGTGTGTGGATGTTTTCTTCTGTAGCAGGAGTGTCAGCTGCCACTGAACAAATCTTTGCAGCTCTGTGTTCTGCAGCATGTGATGCAGGTGTATGTTGGGCATTGATTGGTTGGTTTCTCAAGTTGTGAAGGAAGGCTCATGTTCAGTTTTTAGTAAGGAAAAAAAATCTAAAGTTGGAACCACTATTAACGCTGTCCTCTCCCACCAAGCTTGATTGAGTGAAAATAAAATAATTTAAACTGTTTTGTGTATGATCGTGCATGTACAGCTAAACTCTAAAACCAGTGGACTGTTACAGCCATCTTGCACCAAAAAAAAAAATACATGGGTATGTTGAAAGGCAAAATGTCACGAAGGGCTGAGAACATGAAGTCATGAATCAAAGTTCAAACGTACTTTGGTACAAGCATGGAAATTCTGTTTACCTGTATCGACACATTTTTCAATTCGTTGCTCCAGATTATTCCCAGCAAGTCGTCGGCTCTTCATGACCCGACGTTCACTCTGATGGTTGTGATGTTTCTATGGAACAAAAAACGTGCACTTTCATAGAATCTATTTGAAGTTCTTATGAACAGCTTTTACATTCATAAGAGGGTATTTTTTTACATGCACAACTGGAGTCTCGAGTTCAGAAGTTCATCCAGGAAATTCTGAGAAGCAGCAGCACAACCACTCAGTCATACCGTTTAGAAAATGTTAGGAGAGAGTCGGTTGATGGGCTGATTTGCCTGCCCAGTCTCAGGTGGATCTTTTTGTTAGTCAGGAGCAAGTGAATGTTTCATTTTCATCAACATTTTTGCTTATTTCCTGTTTTTGACTTTATGCGAATGTTGCATTGGAATGATTCAAAAAAATGGAACTTCTGTTAAGTGTGATGCACATATAAATGTATTGTATTCCTGACATTATGTATGTTTTCCCCTCCCCCACTTTCTCCAAAGTAATCATTTTTTGTGGATTCAGTATATTTGGCCCATTTCTGGAAATGGGATTCTTAATTAAACATTGTGAATCATGATTCATTGCAACGTGGTGTTTCCTATTTCGCAAGTAGCATTTAGAAATTTGCTAAAAATTTATCGGGCATATTTATGGGGTTGTTGTTGTTGTTGCTGCTGTTGTTGTTGTTGATTTGTTTTTAAAGCAATAACCCTAGCTGTCGTGAATGATTCATGGAAAGGGCCAGCTATAAGCTTGCACAAGGCCTTTGAATCCGTGCAAAAATGCTGTGACTAGTTTTTCTCTCGTCTAGTCTACTGAAAGCACGATATTTGCAATTTTATAAACTGCATTAACTTTTGTTCATTAAACATTGTTACAGTGTGTTCAGCAAGACTAATATTTGAAGACTGGATGTAATAAATGAGCAAAATTCTGCTGTTTGGGGTTATTTTTTTCTTTTTTCTTTTCAATGGAAAAGGAAAACCGTACATAGTGCATGCTCGACTTCAGAGCTCTGGCACGAACAGCATTTTCACCCTCTTGCTTTAGTAGCATTTATTTACAGTCAAACGAAAAAACAGCCGTTTCCAAAAAAAAGTTAACTGTAAAGTTTAGAACCATGCTTATTTCGAATAACCGTGATGATTAGTGGTACAATTGGAATATCAGTACATTATTCCATATTCCTGTGGTTATGATTAGCCAATGGGCTTTAGTAAAGCAGAACCTGCTCTGTTCATACAAAATGATATTCACAATGGCATTGGCCTCCACAGTTTGCTTTTAAATCGTAACAGTGCCATCAAAATTCCTTTTTGAACACTAGGAGATTGTGATTCTTGTTCAATCACAAACAGTGGATGTTTAGAAATATTATATCTGGGCTGAAACAGTCAATAACAAACCCTGTACATTCAGGTCTTCAGTCTTTACTGCATTTCACAGTATGAACTTCTCAGTGCTTCACAGAATCCTCACTCTCAGCTTGTTTAGCGGTGTTTTTTATCCACTTGAATGGTTCCGCTGTATGAGCTTGATTAGTATGACAGCGTACGCTGGGGTCATGTAGAAGGTTCCACATAAGCCAGATCTGTGGCACATTCAGGCTGTGCACCACCATCAACTCTCGGTAGAAACATGGGTCAAACACCTGCATGTGTGGCGCTGCCGATGGTCGCACGATTCCGAAGGTACGGAAGCCCTCGTGGCGGCTCGGTTTAAGTCCGATCCTGAGCAGACACATTCCCAGGAAGACGTCGTCTATGGGGAAGAGTTCCACTTCCTTGCAGGCCATATGCAACCTAAGTGCAGTGTGGCCTGACATGACAAAGCCTCCGCCTCCTGCATACGAAGGATAGATCCCTTGGCCATATATGAATTCAGGAACAAAATATTTACTGTTACGTCTGCGAATTGGTTTTGCGTGGAATATGATGTCTCCGACAAAAAGATTCTCACCAGCTGGTCTACCGCCGAGCATTTCCAGAATGTTTTCGATGTTCACAAAGACGTCCGCATCACCCTTGAAAATGAACTGCACGTCCGGACAGCTTGAGTTGACCCACTGGAGGAAGTGTGTTTCTTTAAGTGTCAGATTAAAGAACGTGTCCTCAAAGTCCCAGAGCAGAATGTCTTTGAACATGTGGCTCTCGTATGCCAACAACCTGTCCCACAAGGGAAGCGCTGTAACATTCTGGGGCACTCCAAGGAGAAAAACAGTCATGATGTTCATTCCTTTCTGGGTTACACCTTCTCTCCCCCATGTGTGTCGTACAACCTGTCGCTTGTCAAAGTCTACTGCGAGTGATTTAATAGCAATCAGCAAATATGGTGCACCTTTAGGTCCTTTACATTTCTCTGGCTGGTCAATGAGCATCTTGAACTCCCGTTGGTCCTTCATGCGAAGGTAATTCTCAAAGTCAAACTGAGGAAGAGTTGGTACAGTAGTCGTTTTCGCTGTAGCTTTTTTCCTCCCATCTTTTTTCTTTGATTTACCTTGGCTTTTTGGAGATTTTAATTTAGTCTGTGGTTTAGATTTGGTTTGCACCTGGAGTGTAGGCTCATGATCACAATGAAGTAAATTAGAATTGTGAGAGGGTAGCAAGATTCCTTTTGTTGGTGCTCCAAGAAGGGCCCGAGAGCTACTAGAGACATGTTCGATACGCCCCGTCTCCCAGATAGGTGTTAAACTCTGGAGGGCATACCACAAAATACAGATTAGTACCAGCAAGATGAGGGTGCAAAGCACATCTCCCTTCATGTGGATTCTCCTCATTCTGTTCAACAATGAAAACCCAGGATTTAACAAGTCTCTTTTCTTAGATTGCTCACTAAGCTTGGAATATGCAGATTCATCATATTTTCCTCAATGCCAATGATTCCAACTGAACCAGACTCCATTTGGAGCAACGTTTATTCCCTCCTTGAGTGTGAGCTTGATTTTTTCCAGCTGTGAAGGCTTTTCTCTCTATAAGGAACGAATCTGAGAACCTACAATTCCAAGTATGCCAGCCACAGACAGTCTGTATTACAAGGGAAAAAAATGTCATATCCCATGTCAAATGCAGTTCCTAAAAACATAAATACAGTA
>JAOUWY010000054.1:28558673-28570715 GCA_025728095.1 Prietella phreatophila | reverse complement strand
CCCGATGCTCCCTGGGATAGGCTCCAGGTTCCCCGTGACCCTGAAGAAGGAATAAGCGGTAGAAGATGGATGGATGGGCTGGGTATTGGGAGCAATTTGCCGATTTGATTCCTATTTATATGGGTTTGATTCGATTACATTTTGATTTGATATCGATTAGTTGTTCAGACATGGAAGCCATGTTTGAATTTAATTGCTGGGAACTGAAACCCTCTTACTTGGCGATATTACTGAAACACACATTTCCGTTAAGAATAGGACGCACACAGTTGTGTTTAATTACTTTTGACTTTTTTTTTTTGTATTTAACAAACATTTCTTGTAACAAACAAGAAATCATAAATATGTGCATACAGTGCATGCAAGGTAAGCACAAACTGCACACTGCATATGACTGAGAAAATAATAAAAACATAAATGTGCATAGCGGAATTCATTAACAACTTGAAACATGTTTAAGAAATAAAACCATTTTCAAAATTCAAAACACAGAAGATGGCGACGTGTCTAGGACGAGAGGCGAAGTACAGATAGTACTCATGTCCTCTCAAGTAAAGCATGCGTTAAGAATCGGTTCAGGATTTCCTGACTCCATATCGTTTTGTTAAATTGAAGCTGGATTAAAATCAGAGAATTGATTGATTATTTATTTATTTATTTATTTATTTATTTGTACCCAGCCGTATAAGGAACTGTAAATAACACAAGATTTAATACTTTTTAGACAGAGAAATGCACATAGGAAATGAGCAAATTTCACAGACCTTTTGTTAGAGGTTGACCGAGAGTATTTACATGTCCAACCCTATACGGAAGAACTGTTCTTATTGCACGATGCACGACAGACAATCATTTCAATTTTTAAGCTTCAATCTTAATAATACTGTCACTTGATACTAAATTGTACTAAGAAGTACTACACATACACTCTGCATTTATACTAGTTATTGTTACTTACGGAGTGTGAATTGTAAGACTGTGAAGGGGGTTAGCAGGTGCACACATGCTTATAAGCTCTGTAATCTTTTGCGTGTCTCAGGTGCTTGGACATGGATGCCGAGGGCTTCGGGGAACTGCTGCAGCAGGCCGAGCAGCTGGCAGCAGAGACCGAGGCCGTGTCTGAGCTGCCTCACGTTGAACGCAATCTTCAGGAGATCCAGCAGGCTGGAGAAAGGCTGCGCTCTCGCACCCTCACACGGACCTCACAGGACACGGCCGATGTCAAAGCGTGAGTGTGCATCTGTTCAGCCTTTTTATTTGCCTTTTGATTATTATTTTAATACCACATGGTGTTGGGGTTGGGTTTTTTTTTTCTTCTTTTGTGCTTTTGCCCATAAGCATATGTCACTCTGGAAGATTTTGCTCTAAAGTTAATTTCTACAAACCAGTTCCACATTCTGTATATAAGATGCATGCAGTCATAATTAAGGTGAGCATTTAGTGCAAAAAAATCTGCGCGGCTATGTTGCATTTCTCCTGACTTTCTTTTTAATGGTATGGTTTTCATAACTGATGGTTAAGCCTGTGGAATACGTCTTTTTTTACGCCTACACTAGCGTATATACGCAGTCGTATGCGTAGCCTTTTAAAGAATACTCCATTTGACATGTACATGTACGCAGGCGGTCAACGCATACACATTACGACTGCTTGCACTACCCCTCCTTTCTTACAAGAGTCAGTACAGAGCAGTAAAGCAGGTCTTTTAGTGTGAAGGACAACGACGAAGAAGAATCACAACAACATGAAGAACAATGCTTGGGCAAACTCACCACGATTAGCACCCATAAACAAATCCATATGCACTTTAATTCTAGAATTATACAAATGCGGGATCATTCTAACCTGCAATCGTTTCCGTCTCTTCCGTTCCATTTTTTTCTTCAACTACCTTGAGAATCAACAGCACTGGGTCACTGTTGCCACCTTGTGGTACAACTAAATAGTGCAAAAGAATTAAATGCTGATGACAAAATTTGCGTCACGTGTACTGTACGACGTTCTTAGCATACACGTAAAAAGTGAAGCATAGTTTCTGCTTTGTCAAATTTAAAGTCATACAATTACTAAAGTTGTTTTGACTTTTACATTTTTTTTTTAATGTTCAATCTGGTGGAAATTTCTTATTTTTCTATCAGGTTTTCTAAAGTAGACTTAACATTCAGTATATACTGCAATGATTTTGGAGCTGAAATTTCCATTTGTGTAACTGAACTGCGTTAGAAGAGCTTGTTCCTGAAGTCAAGGAAAGTCGAGTGGGTTTTTATTGCCATTGCTCTGCATAGCTTGTATACAGTGGAGTGAAATGTTGTTTCTCCATCACCGTGGTGCCACACAACAGTATGCAAGACTACGCAAAGTGCAAATACACAAGAGTGTGAGATGAGTGCAGGGCAATAAATACACTGATCAGAACAATAAATGTACAGGACATGGGCTGCGCAGGCTCAATGTAATTTTAGCAGTTATACACTTTAATTTGGTATTAATCTTTCTGCATATATTAAGTGATCACATACTCCCTGGAACTGCACAATTATTCCTGGTGGCCAGTTCAGCTTAAACTGAATGGAAAGTTACAGGTTAGAGTAAGGGATAAAACACACAGAAAGCACACCTGAAAGTTCTGCCAGAAATCAGAGATGCCTTGACTTTTGTATTTGGAATTTTGTAACAAATTTGAGCACTATAATAACATGAGAATTAACCGCTAGTGTGACATTAGCTAATTAGCCAGCAACACTTAACAACTCCGGGAGTTCCAGGCATAAATTTATCCAGTCCTCTTTTTTTTCATGTGTGGGTTTGCTAGAATTTTATTTTTAACCAGTCAAATTACAAAATTGACTTGAGATGTAAAAGTAATTTTAAAATAAGTAGGCTAGCTGTAGCCCAAACCATTTATGCAAGATTTTGCTTCTTTATGACTCAATGATGCAGATGATCCTACAAAAGTGTTAAAACATAAACCTGTTCCGAGAGTTGATGATGATGATGATTTATTATATATGAAGGAGACATTCAGCTGCAACGCCTTTTACTTCACAGAAGCTCTGACACAGTGTATGAATTATATTTATAAATTACTATCAATATATTTTCCCCTTCTCTTTACAACTATTGGCTATATGAGCTAGATTATCCTATATAACTATTAGATATCAGAGGTGTTGTTTAACAGTCGTTTTTGTAAAAACTTACAGGGGAAAAAAATACAATCTGTCATGTTGGATATTGTGTTAAACAATATGAACATTTCAAGAAAACTGCACATCCTAATATGTATAATATCATCTAAGTATTAAAATAATGAGAAAATTATTTCACATTTCGTAGGGATGCATTAACTTACTGAATGTTTGAAGGACATCAGTAAACCCCAAATCTTTTGTGTATAACCATTTAACTCAATATAGTGTCTTTTTAAATGACTGTGACTTTGAAGGAATGAGGTATTAATATACCTCGTATATCTTGTTTATTTTATTTTTTTTCCCTCACCAGCTCGATTCTCCTGGGCTCTAGAGGACTGGACATCTTTCACATCTCCCAGCGCCTGGAGAGCCTGAGTGCAGCAACAACATTTGAGCCACTGGAACCAGTGAAAGATGCAGACATTCAGGTGAGACAAATGTAGGGCTGCAACTAACGGTTATTTTGATAATTAATCTGTTGATTATTTCTTTGATCAATAGATTAGTTGGACTAAATGACCAATTTATATTTTCTGTATTTTTTCGAAAAAAACATGTTATTTCACTTTCTGCCCAATGTTGTCCTTCAAACACTGTACAAATTGAAGGCTATGGAAAAGGTATTAAATGTATCTATGTGGGCCATGGTATACATTGTGAAAAGGAATTAAAATGTGTATATATATTTTGAAAACAAAAAAACAACTGATTGTCCATAAGTTTTAAGTCGAAGTAAAAATCACTATATTAAAATTGCTTTAAAAAAAAAGCACAGTGTTAACTGGTAAGAGGTTGAATGTTCTGCAGTAACACACACATTCACTCACCTGAACACACTAACATGTTAAAAAAAAAAAGCATAGTGTTAACTGGTAAGAGGTTGAATGTTCTGCAGTAACACATTCATTCACTTATCTGAACACAGTAACGTTACTTTATTCTGTAAATGTATGACACTTCTTACAATTCTGTACAATTATGGTAAAACCCCATAACAGTTACTGCTCTCATAAAAACACAATTACGTTTGTTTCTAAATATGTGATCATATTTTGATCATACAAACAACATACTTGATCAAAATGAGTATTTTAGTCGGAGTTATTGCACTTCCTTTCTATTGCACGCTGTTTGATTGACGCACATGTGTGGACTCGCGCTCATTCAGTGAAGTTTAACGGAGACTTGCTCGCTGTCGGGTCGGACCTTTATGTAAAATGGAAATACTGGTGTGAATTTCTAACATTTACAGATATAAAGGTAAAAATGTCATTTCTGCGCTGAAGAAAACATGTCTGGAACACATTAAACAGCACACGCATCTGTTGCAGCATCTGACACGACAAGCCACGTTAATACTAAGGCTTCAACTAACGATTATTTTTATAACCGATTAGTTGACCGATTAATGGGATGGGGCAAACTTTCAGGCTAGTAAAAAACTAATGTGTTCCATTTGAGATGATATTACCTTTGTAGACCAGTGGTTCTCAACCTTTTGTGAGCTTTGGACCCCTAGCATATTTCGAACAATCCATAAGGACCCACCTCACTCCACAACGATTATATACTATATATTAAACAGTTATTCCTATATATGTTACTTTATTTTATTAATATTAACATTCATATTATTAACATTAAAATTGAATCAAAACATTTCAAGATTTTTTTTTTTACGTGTTATTGTTGGTGTGACATTTAATTTGACTGAATTATCCTGTTTATTTTATCCATCAATGCAACACTTGAACTTGTCTACCACAAAGGTATCACTAACGTTATATTTGCGAATAACCAAATTGATTAATTTTAAAACATCTCATTTGAATATGTTCTGATACATTTAACAAAATATATATAATTTTTTTTTTAATTAAGTGTATAGTATGTCATTTGGGACATAACTTTAGTATTTACTCTATTAAGCATGTTTTCAGAACAGAAGTAAAGTAATGAGTAAATGTACTGTGCGCAGGCCAACTAATCGATAATGAGATTCGTTCACCGCAATTTTCATAATTGATTATTATCGATATTATCGATTAGTTGTTACAGCTCTAGTTAATACACTTATGAGTTTGCTTGTATCGCTTAATATAAAACATTCTCGTGTTTTGGACGATCTGGATCGTGCATGTTTCCTGCAGCAGCTCACTCGGTGACCTCCGCTGGTTTTCATGTGTTTTATTCATAGAAATGAGTTTTTCCCCATTGTGAAGTGACGTCACTGACGGGGGAAATATCCACAGTCACGTTACAGACCCACCTAATCCATAAACAAATTCCTTGTCAATTATTTTAAATATCGAGTTCATCGATTGGTTGTTGCAGCCCTAGTATACTTCAATAAATATATATAATAAAAGAACAGAACAACAACAGAAACGAAAAGCATTCGCTCTATAGTTGGGAGATCACGTGTCTGAATCAGCCAATCGTGAGTCCTAGAAATTCTCCATGTTCTCTGGTGCAGAGGGGTGCTATTACTCATTTCCCTGTCAATCAGAGTGACACTAGCCTATTGCGGGCTTCTGTGAACTCGTGTATACAGAAGAAGGCAGTTACTCTGCCTTATGAGCATCATGAACAGCAGGTCGAAACGATGTGGTTGATGGCTTCAGTTGTCTCTGATGAAGCACATGCTAGCCTTCGCCCCGGCCTGCAAGGTAGCACGTTGTGTGATGGGAGGAGAGAAAAAAGGGGAATGAGGGCGGGAAATCCAATCAAGTAATCATTCAAATAATATAACACTGTAAGAGCAACTCGCTGTAATGGCTCAAAGCATTCTTATCATCAAGGAACCTTTCAGGAAAACCACCTGCCCTAAAATGTCTAACATTTGTGAACAGAAAACATTTTTGGGGAAAAAAAAAAAGGATGTTAGTGTGAAGGTTTGTGAAGTGATGTGTGTTTTTGAAAGTTACATGCACAGGAGGTTCCAGAATTTCAACAATGACCACTAAACTGTTAGTAATCCATTGTATAACTGTATTATTATGGCAATACACTCCAAACTGACAAACAAAAAACACCATCTGCTATGCATTTGACATCCTGTCAAATGCATCAAGACTACATCTTTGTCGTAAACATAACTTGCTACAATGCAACTTGTATATGAAGAAAGCTGTTGATAAAAGGAAACTGTAATCCACAGAATCAAAACCCAAACATGCCAAGATGCTTAGAAGCTCTGAATCAAGCATTACATTTCTTCTGATTTATTTGTGTGTGTGTGTGTGTGTGTGTGTGTGTGTGTGTGTGTGTGTGTGGTGTTTAAGTGTGTTGTCACTTCCACTACACTCAACCTTCTTTGAATCATGACTGACTAAGTTAACATTTGCTAGCTAGCAGACATTATCCATCATTTGATCCAAAGTAATGTAAGTAGGATTAGCTACGTTACGGTACCAACTGGAAATATTCTGGTAAACAGCAGTGAACATGTACACTCAAAGCCTCTTTTTTTGAAGGGGAAAAAATTGCTGCTCTCAATGATTTTCATCTGGCTCTGACACCTGCAGTTAAGGTATCCAGCCGAATGGAGAAGTGCTCTTATGTCTTGTCTGTGGAGTCTATTTTGAAAAGGAGTGACTAACTGTGCCAAGTTTATTTGAGTGTTTAATGTCGTACAATTATTTATTGTAGCTAGTGTTAGCTGCCTCGGTTTATGCCATCACTTTGTTTACTCACTGTTCGTTTACTCTTGGTTTGCTAGTTAAAATATCAGTACTACAAGCTAGCTTAGAAATCAAAATTAGCAACATACTGGGAAAAACTGCAAAGAACTCCCCGCTGAGGGACTGTACAGTTTACAGCAGCCATGTTAAAGACATGGCTTTGCTCCAAAACTGTCCAGAGCTTCAGGTCCATGTTGGAAAGTGCTTGCATGGGGCTTGATTTGTGATTTCCAAAACTGTCAATCGCCTCATCGTCCATGCCCTTCTATTTATCACTAAATAACTGAAAAACACATTTATCGTAAGGAAAAATTATTTGGGGAGATATCTAGGTCAATCGAGCTTGTAAAAACAACAGGCTAATAATTTGTGGAGATTCATCCATCCTTCTATACTGCTTATCCCACACAGAGGAGAGCCTGGAGCCTTTTCTAGGGGACTCTGGCTACAATGTTGGGGACACCCTGGATGGGGTGCCAAGCCATCACAGGACACAAGATCACACACATTCACACACTACAGAAAATGTAGAAATGCCAATCGGAATACGATGCATGTTTTTGGACTGCGGGAGGAAACCGGAGTAGCCGGAGGAAACCCCCGAAGCACGGGAGTGCACGCAAACGCCGCACACACAGGGCGCACAATTGTACCTCAAACTGATCAAATGTAGGGCGTGTTGTGTGTTTAAATCAGTAAAAATTGTAATGTCGACAGTTTGTTTTTGTATAAGAGGACTAAAACACTTTGGAGCATGCTGTTAAGGCAAAATAATAAATTCTCCACCAATTCGCCAAGTATCTAAGATTTAACCCTTTACACCCTGCAGTGGTCATCCTGGTATGTAGGCGTGTCAGTGTTGTAATTCTGACCAACAATTGACAGTTCAGTTTTATGCTGACTAACGTTCATGCAGTTGTACAATAAGGCGTTGCTATTGGAGGATGTGACTTTTTTTTTTTTTTGGCTGGGGGAAACTTTTCTTTATGTGCCAGCTATACATCTGCTACACAATCTATTGCCCCAAATATCACACACAATAATTTTAATTCCTTTTGATGCAGATTTTTGTTTTGTTTGTTTTCTGTTAGAGGCTTCTGTGGTGTAGATGCTCTGCCTACCCTTTACTCAGTGCTCATCTAATCTACTGTGTGTGCACCAGAGGGCGTTATTGGACACAACATTAGGGCTATAGCATTTGCTGCCTTGATTATGATCGTTACGATAGTTTCAACATGCTTATAGCGAACATGAGGGACTTCCATCCATCCATCCAGCCATCNNNNGGAGCATATCTCAGGAATCATCGGGCACATGGCGGGGTACACCCTAGACAGTGTGCCAATCCATCACAGGGCACAATAACGTACACACTCACACACCCATTCATACATTACGGACATTTTAGACATGCCAATCAGCCTACCATGCATGTGTTTGGACTGGGGGAGGAAACCGGAGGACCCGGAGGAAACCCCCTCAGCACGGGGAGAACATGCAAACTCCACACACACAGGGCCACGGTGGGAATCAAACCCCCGATCCTGGAGGTGTGAGGCGAACGTGCTAACCACTAAGCCACAGGACTGTTTAACATAATTATATGGGATGTGAGCTCGTCTGTTTAGGACTGAATAGTGGATGTAGAATTTTTGCTTTTACAACTCCTTCCAAACACATGTAGATAAATTATGTCTTCTTGGTTTTGATTTCTAGGTTGGCATTACATGCTTTTCTTAGAAGGAACTACTGAACAATCATTCAGGGTGATGTGTGTGTGTGTGTGTGTGTGTGTGTGTAAGTTCAGATATTAGTCCCACTACTTGGAAGTTGAGTCATAGAATGACACAGTGGTGACTGGACAAACAGCATTAAATCATCTGGCGTAGGGTTTAGTCACAGCTCATGGAGTACATCATAAGCTGATGAAGAATTCTGGGAAACTCCATGAACCTCGCTCATTTTAAATTTGTCTGGATTAGTCAAGATTGGCGCTCTAAGAGTTAAGTAGGTGAAATACAGCAATATCTGAGCAGTTATGTTGTTAGTAAGCTGGGGTCAGAGTGCAGGGTCAGCCATGATACAGTACCCTGGGAGCAGAAAGAGTTAAGGCCCTTGCTGAAGGGCCGAACAGTGGAAGCTTGGTGGTGGGCTACGGTTTAGGCCTTGACTGTCCTTCTTTTCTCTGTATAATGAGCTCTTGTGAATTAGCTAGCTTGAACCAGCAGCTAGGCTTGGTCATACCCATCATGAGGGTCCATACTGGTATTACATTTTATACCAGTTTAAAGGGGGAAACATGCATTATCATTATCTCAATATCCTAATGAATAGAACGGGTTTAAATAATGTATAGTCGACTAACGAAGAGCATGCCGCTCAAGTTAAATTAAACGAACGCATTGAGAGTTATTTACAGCGGCATGAAATCTCCACAGGCAGCATAGCACGCACGCTGACAGAAGACGTCACGTTTAACAGGCAGGAACAACTGTGCGATGTCAGAGGGGCAGCTCAAACGTGTGTAAAATATTAAACAAGCTCTCTGTCTAGCCGCATTTAGAAGACAAAACGGAGACTATTATCGAAGTGTCCGAGCGCTTGATTCCTAAAAGCAACTGATTAAACAGGGGGAATTGGGTGTGGCTCCTGCTTGGTTGGAATGAAAACCTGCACCCTCACCGGCCCTTTCTGGATAAGATTGGACACTGCTGTCTTAGAGGTTTGGTGTAAAATAACACAATTTTAATTTGATTTTTTTTCTTCCCAGTTTTATTTCCATATTTTGTTAAAAAATCAAAATCAAAGTTTGTATTATTGTGTAGTGAAAATTTCCCCATAGCATATTACCAGTTTGAACTAGGGATACCGTACCAAAATTATGATATCGTGGCAAGTCTACCCCAACTTTGTGTTCAGTAACCCGTTGAGTGACCACTGCTATGTTTTCACACAGTGTGCAGTGTCCGCCATGATGCGGTGCCCCTGGAGCACATAGGGTTAAAGGCTTACTCAAGTGTACAACAGAGGCAGCTTGGGGATTGAACCCCCAGCCTTCTGCTCTGTAACCCAGAGCCATATCCATTGAGCCACCACTGCCCTCATGCTGATTTACTGAAAAAAATAATGCTCAAATACCTTCACTGTCCTGCTTTACTTTGTAATGAGCTGGTGATGGCTAGTTGCCTAGCATTACATATACTTTCTTGTTTTTATTTTTTTGCTCTCAGTAAAAGTATCTTGCTGCACTGAGCACAGATAAAAAAATTGTGATTGTCGTGACCAAAAATGCTTGATTTTGCTGCGGCTTTTAAATAAAAAATTTTATGCTTTTATTATTTTCCAGAAAATTTCTTGGATTTGATGAAACTGCAATTGCACAAAACGTTTGCAGTGATGTTTGTTGGTACATGAGACCTTTTAGCTATACACACATGAATCGAGTGTCTATATAAAGACAGACAGGAGTCCTGTGTAAACGCAGACGAGCACAAGGCCCAGGCTTTGAGAAAACAGGTTTTCACAACCACGTTATATGCTTGTGTTAATGCTGCTGCTTTAACAACTATGAACAACTATGTCTAGCATGTTCGACATATTTTTACTAGTAACAAAAACTACTAATAAAAATATTATTGCGTCTTTAAACGTGGCATGTAAGATTTCATGAAGGAACATGTTTCAGTACAGCAAGGAAGATGTCTGCCTTCCTGTGTCGTATATGCTTTTCTGTCCCACTAACCACTTAGTTCTGAGACTCCTTTCCGTCTGTCCCGTAGGATCTCATCCTATTATTCCAGGCAGGATCACAGACAGTTGTCAGTCATAGGCTACATGTTCATTGTAAATGTGTTGACGTTTTTGCAAAGGGTCATCCTAGGCGTGCACTTTTATCGATACAGCATGATCGAAATGAGTTTTGTTGACTCATCATTTTAGTGTATTAATCTCCCTGTGTCTTTGAATTGCATCCTGAAGGCTCAGTGTGCCCCCTCCCTCACCCAAGTCTGCATCTCCCTCCCTTCCTACCACCCTTCTTAGCCTAGATATTTCTGTGGTGGGGCCTGGCAGAGTGTGCCTCTTACTGGAAGTGCACTTAGCATCTGGCAGTAAAGCTTGCGCTCGCTCTCTCTCTCACTGTCTCAGTGTCAGATTTGTTTCTCCAGGGTGGACTGTGTCCTTTTTGATTTGATGTCTCTTTCATAATAACAATCATTTTTAATATAGAGTCGTTTGAAAGTCCCTTATCTATGAAATATAATGAATATGGCTCTCTTACAGATGCCATGCTGAGGAATGCTGTGTGTGTGTGTGTGTGTGTGTGTGTGTGTGTGTGTTGGGAGGGGGGGGCTGGGGTTATGATGTCAGACAGCTATTGTGTGCTGCGTTTATGTTAAGTTATTGTTCATTGTGCTGTTCTCTTAGGCTGCTAAGCTTCTCGTCTCAAGACAAAGAAAGCATACACTGTTGATAAGGCGTAGCCGGTTATATCTCCCTGCGTGTGTGTGTGTGTGAGCACAAGTTTGTGTGTGTGTGTTCTGGTAAATTCACTGTAAAACTTCAGTGTATTCTAGGACGAGAGAAGAACTGTGAATGAGGCTGAGATCTATATGAATGTGATGATGCGTGGCCATTGTCTGTTACTGTAGAGAGACAAAGAAGACTGTAAGGCCTATAGCGATTTTGCTTTTCTCTGTAAATGAGAAGAGTGGAGGTTGTGCAGGCGGAACGAGCACGTAGCAGTATTTGAGTGAGGAGTGGGATGTATGGAAAGTCATCTCGCTTTGGCATCAAGATGGCAGAATCGTGAAACGCGCGACTCTTTTTCCCTACTCTCCTGCTTTCTGCTTTCTCTTCCTTTCTGTCTCTGAGAGCATGCCCCTGTTGTCTGCTAACACACTGTGATAGATGCAGCTGCTCTGGCTCATGAGGGTGAAATAGCTGTACATGCGCTCGTGCCTGGCCTGGCCAGCCGCTCCAAAGCCACTGCACTCTTCTCATTAACTAAACATGACTCTTAAGAGGATTATTAGCCCAATTTCTAGACAGGATGTCGGAAGCCATCAGGAAAGGGGAGGAAAAAAAATCCATTACCATAATTGCGTTGTGCTAAGAGAGGGGGA
This sequence comes from Prietella phreatophila, assembly GCA_025728095.1. Taxonomy (NCBI): domain Eukaryota; kingdom Metazoa; phylum Chordata; class Actinopteri; order Siluriformes; family Ictaluridae; genus Prietella; species Prietella phreatophila. The sequence goes on along the minus strand of JAOUWY010000054.1, from coordinate 28,558,715 downwards.
GTTTTTTTGGTAGGCTTCTAGCGCAATCCCAGTTAATTATGA
>JAOUWY010000054.1:28536833-28548795 GCA_025728095.1 Prietella phreatophila | reverse complement strand
TAAATTGTCATCATGTAGTTCGTATTGTGCTAACAGATATTTAGGCAATTTAGAAAATTATGTCTGCCCAAATGTGATGTTGAATGCACGGTAGCTTAGTGGTTAGCACGTTCGCCTCACGCCTCCAGGGTCCGGGGTTCGATTCCTGCCGGGGCCATGTGTGTGCGGAGTTTGCATGTTCTCCCCATGCTGCGGGGAAGAAGAAAATTAAGTTCTTGCATAAAATATTTAGATTCTTAATCATGTACATTGCTTCATGTGCTTATATTTTGCTTTATTAGAGAGTTGTGATGCTCGTTATGGGTATACAGGTATGAGGAAGTTTGTATGAGGGGCCTGGCCTAAAAAGAATCTTTTGAATACTGCTGCTCTAAACGTTTCAATATGTTGTGCTAAGGTAAACTGTAACTCGTACATCATGACCTCTTTTCACAGCTATAAGAAATACACCATGGTGACTGTGTTCGGGAACCTGCACCAGGCTCAGTTAGGTGGAGTACCTGGCACTTATCAGCTTGTGCACAGCTTCCTCAACATCAAGCTTCCCGTCCCACTGCCAAGCATGCAGGTACTGCACCATCACTGCAGCACAACCCACAACATCACACACTAGTGTCTGCCTGATTATACCATAGATAACAAAGTGACTGATTTTCCCAGCGTGAGAAAATAAGCTTCTTAGTTCCGACGTGCTGGTATAAAGTACGCAAGAAAATGCAAGAAGCCTGAAAGATCAACTTCCTGTATGTGTGTTGGGGAGCAGGATGGCGAGGTGGAGGGCCATCCGGTGTGGGCTCTGATCTATTACTGCCTGCGATGTGGAGACCTGGCTGCAGCCATGCAGGTGGTGAACCGAGCGCAGCACCAGCTGGGAGACTTTAAGACCTGGTTCCAGGAGTATATGAACAGCCCTGACCGCCGGTGAGATCACCCAGAGACACGGCACACACTCAAAGCAGCGTCACTGTTCTTTTACTATGTGTACACCAACAAAATGTTTAAGCAACATGTTTTGATCAGCCTGGCGCCAGCTACGGAGAATAAAGTGCGACTGCACTACCGGCGCGTGTTGCGCAATAGCGCCGATCCATACAAGCGCGCAGTCTACTGCATCATCGGCAAGTGTGACATCGCCGACAACCACGGAGAGGTGGCTGATAAAACAGAAGACTATCTGTGGCTCAAGGTAAAACTCTGGCTCTTCCTCTACCATGGCTTCTGATTATAGCGCTATACAGATTATATTCTACATAGAGGTTTTAATATCAAATGCTGCCTTCTTCTACATCACAGACAGATGTAGCTTTAAGAAAATATTGAGTTTCCACATCTGTAGTCTGTAGATCCAATAAATGCAGACAATAGACTACATACGTTAAACATACTGTACAGTAAACATTAAAGAATACAAAATCAAACTCGATTGTTCGGTCGTATTGATGGTGTAAACGCTAATAGTTATGAGTAGCAGTAACCGCATGTAACGTGACGTCTAGTGGTTAAAAACGACGTGGCAAAACTGTCTGTTTTAGTATCCTTCAGTATTAATCAGAGCCTTTTATTAACACATTTATAAGAAGGAAATGTATATCATGTTGTGTGTTTTGTTTGTTTTTGTTTTTTAAATAACTGTTAAGACACTTATTTGAGCATTTTCTATATAGTTAATTATTTATTATTATTTAACTTTATTTCCTGTTTGCAAATGCATAAAAGGAATGATGATGATTTTTTTTATTATTATTATTAATAATATATTGGGTATCATGCTGTGGTAAATGTTAAGCAGTGGTTCTGCTCTGTCCTGTGTCCTGTAGCTGAACCAGGTGTGTTTTGACGAAGATGGAAGCAGTGCTCCACAGGACAGACTCACTCTGGCCCAGTTACAGAAACAGCTCCTGGAGGACTATGGTAAGATGCAGGCCCACAATTCAGATTCTCCAGATTTCAATCATACTGCAATTTATCATGTACATTTCCATAACTCTTCAGGCCAACTGAGTTCATAAAGCACTCCCTAAACATTAGACACTCGGGTCGACACAAAGCATCGAGGCAATACATCACCGGCTGATGCTTCGACTCACACCCGTCTTGAAGGAAGCAATTCAGGTGGAGGAAATTTATTCTCCAACTGTTAGCTTGTCCTAGATAAGCTCTCTCTCTCTCTCTCTCTCTCTCTCTCTCTCTCTGACTTTAAACTAACTCTCACTGCATTTTAAAAGGCACTGCTGCACTATATTTTCCCCACCTGCCTGATGAGTCGCGCTTATCTCTCACGATGCCCCACCACCAGGCCGCATTAAACACTTGTGCTGATAAGGGCCGCTCCACTTCCAGCTGCATCTCTTTTCACTGCTCTTTGTATAAAAAGGCAGCTCGACTCGCAGCCTAAATGAGAGCAGATTATTTCAGTTCATGCGAATGGAAACAAAGCAGCCTCTTTAAGAGCTTTACAGCCGTGGAGGACTTTTGCGGAACTCATTACTAGCTTTAAGGAGCAGTTGTATTTCTTTAAGTTGCACATGCTCATCATACACACACATACACACACATATACATACATACATACATATTCTAATTCTATTATATTTGACTTGTATTTTTTTCAATGATGCACAGTGATAACTTGTATAGCTTATACTTGGCTTATGCTATTTTCATTAATATTGGGTCATGTTTAAAAATGTAGGAGCAATGTTGCAGTGGTGTACATTATTTTTACAGCCTTAAACGTTTCCAATCTGCAAGTTGGTTCAACATCATTGCGGGCCGTGTATCAATACTGTTCCAAGCTAAATGTTCTCAGTACATTGCAGCACTAATCACTGTTGTAATTGTTCTCCACAGGCGAATCTCATTTCTCAGCCAGTCAGCAGCCGTTCCTATACTTCCAGGTGCTTTTTCTGACTGCGCAGTTCGAGGCAGCGGTAGCATTCCTCTTCCGCGTGGAGCGTCTGCGCAGTCATGCCATGCACGTTGCCCTCGCCCTCTACGAACTTAAACTGCTTCTCAAATCATCAGGACAGAGCGCACAGCTATGTACGGTGGTGTCAGATTTGTGCCAATACTATAGTACAGTATATTTGGTATTGTGTGTGTGTGTGTGTGTGTGTTGTAAATATGTTTATAAAAACATCAAAAGTTGAAGAATTGATCCTGGCTTTTAATCATTTAAAAAAATAATAATAATTGGCACACCACCCATTTACAAATACCCCAGAGTGGTGTAGGTGTGGATTTAGAGGCAAGCCTTTGTGAGATGGTTTTATGGAAGATAAACTGGAAAAACAATGCAAATGTGTTTAGCTACATTACCAGATGAATTACAATTGTTTTTTATAAGAAGCATTCAGTGCAATGTTTTAAATTAATTTATTTTGGTAAAATTTCCATATTGTTTTTGCTTCATTTTGTTTAAGTTAAAAAATAATTTTAGTACGAATAGCATTACTATTAGTAAGATCTAAGATATTAGAACCTGATCTAAGGGGATCGAAGGGGTTGGAAATGTGGCTTATTTTGCATGATGCCTCTTCAGTTTTCATTTCAAGAACAATAGAATAAAACATGTAAAAATGAATACAAATAATGTTCTGTATTATTAATTCTGTATTTGCTGTATTATTGAGTGTTGATTGACGATCCTGTTTGTTCTGTCAGTGAGTCAGGAACCAGGAGATCCCCCCATGGTACGGCGACTAAACTTCATCCGCCTCCTCATGCTCTACACTCGTAAATTTGAGGCCACAGACCCACGAGAGGCTCTGCAGTACTTCTACTTCCTGCGGTACGTACATCCCACTAAGCCTAAACAAGCCTCTGTGAACCTGACCTCAGACGGAACGTTTGATTTGAGCTTTTTTTCTCCTGAAAAGGGATCGGTTTAACTAGAAGCCGTTTCACCTTGAGCGCAGGAATTGCTGGCTTTCTCTAAGAAGGGATGAATAATTCATAAGGGACTTTATGCGTGCGCTCAGAATGCGCTCCAAGTCGCGATTATTTCTATGAATAATTAAGCCATTTTCTCACACATGGATGTTTCTGGAGACCACCCGGTTGGCCATTTTATAATCATGTCCTTACCTGGTATAAGCGAGACTGTGCGTGTATTTGACAGGAACGAGAAAGACAGCCAAGGAGAGAACATGTTCATGCGCTGCGTCAGTGAGCTGGTCATTGAAAGTCGTGAGGTAGGGTGGGGCTATGCTTCAGAAATCACAGACATTTTGTTATTTATTGCGCCACTTCCCTGAATTCTTAACCTGCCTTTTCCTTTTACAGTTTGACATGCTTCTGGGAAGGCTAGAAAAAGACGGAAGTAGAAAGGTATGCCTCTAGGTTCTGTGCTCTGCCTCGTAGCGTTATAGAACTTCCAGGGCGATTGGAACAACACTTTCGGCAATCATGCCTCTATTCAAAGCTTCTCCCGGAGCTTTATTTCAGCTCATTGTACTCATGCTCATTCATTATTGTACCCATTCAGCTCTACACAGGCTGTAAAAACCTTCTATTGTTTCAGCACTCATGAAGTACAATGTGTCATTTGTTCTTTTGGTGGACAACATTTTAAAAACACAAACGTGTGTCCTGAAATGCTGCCCGTGTCTTTGTGTGAATCCTTTCAGCCTGGTGTGATTGACAAGTTTGCCGGAGACACACGAGCCATCATCACCAAAGTGGCCTCAGAGGCCGAGAACAAGGGCTTGTTTGAGGAAGCTGTCAAACTCTATGAGTTAGCCAAGGTTAGCGAAACCATGACACAGGAAGTGCACTTGTATCAGCATGCCGTGTGTGTAAGAACAAGTTGCATTGCTGTATGTTTTTCCTTGCTACTGATAGAACCCTGATAAAGTGCTGGAATTGATGAATAAGTTGCTGAGTCCAGTAATTGCCCAAGTCAGCGCACCACAGTCAAACAAAGAGAGACTCAAGAACATGGCACTGGGTATCGCTGAACGGTACGTTTCTCCTCTCAGTGAACATTTTTAAACTCTCATTTATCACACACTTAAAGGAAAACTCCACGCTGAAACACGTTAGACATGTCTATATTGAAACATGTGATAGTGGTTGATATTTTTGGTGTATTTTTTATTATTCCTCTGAGAAGTTAGCAATAGTCTGCCACGCTGATGTCACATGGGGACTTTGCTAGTTCGGTTACCGTGGTGTTTCAGATTAGGCAAAAAAGAACTTCTGTGAACTCTGAATCAAGATTTGCTATTAATTCCTTCCATTTTCCAGAAAAGTTCAAAGTCGTATTAATGAGAAAGCCAACATAGAAGTAGCGGAGACAACAAATATTCAGAAATGACTCCAGAATGCAATGGAGGGTATATAGGACGCAGTGACGGCTGAGACTCGGCTCTGCTAATTAACGATCTATGAGAACTTTGATGCCGATATTAGCGTGAGGCTTCAGAGCCTGATCTGTTTCAGTGTACAAGGTGTTCAGTTGAGCAAGTAAGAGAGCTGGACAGACTAAAGTACTAAAAGTCCTGCCACATTGCTCTTTTTAGATCAACATGAAGTAAGGGCTAAATCCCCCTGGTACCACTATTGGCCATTAGAATGGCATTGTGGGTAATGTAGGAAACAGTTTCATTAAAATGGAAACAGACCATTGATGAAGTTTAAAGTTAAAAAAATTATAATTAATTACAAATTAATTGATGCTTGCTACTGAAGATCACATGTTAATTCTGAAGATGAAAAGGTGGATTTTTCCTTTAAGCCTTCTTGCTGGACATGTTCATTGGATATGTTGCTCATTCTGTAGAGTGAGCCTTGAGTAGGCGATGCTATTGTGATGATGTTGTGGCTATAGGTACCGCACTAATGGTATCGGTGGAGAGAAGTGTGTGGATAGTACCTTTTACTTACTCCTGGACCTCATGACCTTCTTCGATGAATACCATGCCGGCCACATCGACCGTGCGTACGAAGTGAGTTAAGATGGAGTCTGTTTTCAGAACTGCTCAATGTGCTACTTCTCGTATTTTTATAATATTCTCCGTGTGTGTGTGTGTGTGTGTGTGTGTGTGTGTGTGTGTGTGTGTGTGTGTGGGTGGCAGGTAATGGAGAAGCTAAAGCTGGTTCCTTTGAGCCAAGACCTAGTAGAAGAGAGGGTAGCAGCATTCAGGAACTTCAGCGATGAGGTAAGAGTATTCATTCTCCGCACACTTGACTAATATTTTGCATGAAATTCAGCTGTGAATTTAATAATATTATTTGTGGTGCCGCTTGTTCTCACTCCCTGCAGGTCAGACACAATTTATCCGAGGTGCTTCTTGCCACTATGAACATCCTGTTCACACAGTACAAGCGCCTGAAGGGGGCGATAGCGGGAACTCCGGGCAGACAGCAGCGCACGTTGGAGGACCGAGACTCGGTGGGGAAAACCATACAGAATTGTTTTAGAGCAGCGAGATAGATTTATAGTTATACACTTGTTTTTGACATTAACCTTGAGGACGTTGAAACATATGTCAAGTCGTTTGAAATATTTTGGACATGTATTCTGATGTACATATGTTAAGAGGTGTGTGACAGCCTGGAAAAGTCATTCACGTTCCACCTGAAGATGCCTCTGCTTACTGGAAAACATTATTGGCAAATATTTTACAACGGGAAACGAGTAATCACTTTAATTATCAGCACTATCTACATCAATGTCCGTCTTATCGGTTTACTTTATCGTGGTCTTGGGTCATTTATCAATTTTAGAATCATAGTCCACTGTCATCGTACAAGTGTGTGTACAAGTGTGTAAGCACTATTGTCAGATTACAAACTGAATTGATTAGGCTAATGTCTGTTGCACTATGGTGTGTAACGTTCCAAAAACTTTATTAAAATGTGATGCATACTGTGTAAGGGGGGGTTGGGTGTTTTTGGCTGTTTTCCTGAATTCGGTCTCAGTGACATCTGATGGGTTTTCCCCAGAGCACTGTACATAGAAGTGAAATGCAAACTGCTAGTGAAATGTTATTTTAATGCTGTTCTGCATTTATATGCACAGATCCTGCGCAGCCAGGCCCGGGCACTGATCACGTTTGCTGGGATGATCCCATACCGCATGGCTGGAGACACCAATGCCAGGCTGGTACAGATGGAAGTCCTGATGAACTGAGAGAGAGAAAGAGAGAGAGACTGTCCCCACAGTTTCTCTTTCTCTTGTAAACCCCTAACTCCCCACCCCCATCTATTCTGTTTCTTCATGAATCATACCTCATTGTGTGAATTTATATTTGTATTCTTTTTTTCCATCATTTTGAAAAATAAAAAAACGAATCTCAGTTTACTTTGTGTTTTGATTTTGCTTTTTTCCCCCTCACCACCTTGTTTCATTTAAGTTCTGCTTTTTTACCTTTTTATGTTTTGTTTCATTTTTAGTCCATCTGTCATCATTTTCTGATGAAATCATTTATCCCTTTAATCTCTCATGCAGTTCATCTAACCATGGTAGAATCTGATAAACAACTTTCCATATGACCATAACCTTTTGCTCACACATTTCTACAGAATATTAATACTTTTATATTGAGGCTGACTTGTAAGAGACCACCAGCACCTGTTTCTCAGCTATAATGTGGTTAAACAAGCCATTTCTAGAAGGGGAAAAAAAAAAATACTGACCCTTTTAAGTTTGTACACTGGGCTGTCTAAACGAGGAACATTCTCTCAACAGATGGAGAGTTCTGAAGAAAATAATTGGTTTTGTTCTGGATTTTAATGTTACCATCTGGAGTTGTTGTAGTTACTTTACTGTTCATCACTTTGTTATTGCAGTGTTGTTTTAATACTATAGCCGAATAGCCATAAATCACATCGACATGGTCATTAAAAAAAAACCATCTGCATGAGATAGCAAGTGTGTCATGATCTGTTGAGATTGTAAGGATGACCATCTGAAACCCAGAAGACTTGATCAAGAAGCAGACGTGAGTATGAGGTGTGTGTGCTGCAGCTGGTGTTGTGAATCAGGCCGATGCCACACATCCGCGATAACCCGGCTATTTCACAACACCAGGGTGGCCCCACACTGCTGCCAACATCGTGATGAAGAACATCACCTGACTGCTGCCATTTTCATGTGGATTCCAGATCTGTTTTATATAAGCCGAAATAAAAGCCTTGACAAATCCATTGAAATCCTGTGTCCTATATTTGGTATATTGTATATCTTATTGATTTTTTATTCTCTCTCTTTGTAAAACAAACCATATCATTGGTTTTACATGCCATTACAGGAGCTCTATCAACTACAACTGTTCTATGTTCTATGGGGCTGTTACAGTGACCGCTTAGCAAAACCCTCTCATGTGAACTCTCTTGTATGGCTAATTATAGAAAATTAATCAGACAGCTGAAAGGAAGACAGTCAACAGGGGAGCACCTGTGGACAGATTTGTGAGATCTGCACTAATTGCAAAGTGACGAACCCAGCAGTGAGCCTTCCAGAGCAATTTCTGTAGAAATAATTACTTAACCTAGAGCTGCACCTTGGGTCACATGTATTTGTGGACTTGAGCATGTAAGTTAATGAGGAACTGAAAGAATAATTATTCAGTGCCTTAGGTAAAAGTCGTTCAGCTGAAACGCTAATGATTTGTCAAAATGTTTTACATGGCATTACATGACTTGCTGAAGCGAAGGTCACCAAGGAAGATTTGAAATGCTGCTGTACATGTCAGTTCAGTGTTGAACAGATTGTTCAATTGGTTTGGTCATTCAGGTCAGTGCATAACGAGTAGAACGAGATTTCTTTTATAGACTCATCATTAAATTTGCATTTGCTTCCTCATTTTAATGACTGGTCTTGGAAAGAACCATATTTCGATGGACACTCAATATAATAGGAGAATTGGTCTAAATTTGAGGAAGTGAAAGTGTCCTTTAGAGCCTCTGGGAAGGTTATCCTTCTTTAGATCTCAATCACTGTGTTGTGATCATGTTAACGAGCTCAAGTACAAGTCAAATACCCTGGGGCAGCTCTTTAAGAATTACTGACTTACAAAAAATGTCAAATGGCCCTATGTTTGTATAGTCCAAGAGCAAAACCAAGAACATTTCCGGTCCAGGTACAATATAACCCGTCCACCAGTCCCCCACTCACACTAGCTTCAACTCACTCATGGAGGACCCGCTACATAATAAGGAGGTGATAAACCTCACTTCATTCAGAAGCCAATATGCCGTCTCTCTAGCACTCAGTGGTGGAGACAACCATCGGTATGCTATAGAGGAAAACGGTGGTTATGACCTGAATGGTGGAGTGACCCCGTGTGGCTCTGCTGTGCTGTCTGGATATGATACACTAGATTCTCCACCTAGTTATGACTTTTATGCCAATACAGAGGTTTATGGAAGATCGAAAAAAATAAGACCCTCTCTCTTTCAGCTACACACCAACCATGAGGTAGGTGGTACTGGATTAGATTTGGCTAGATTCATGGCATGAATAATAATGAATATATATAGGTTCGGTTCTTTCGATGAGAAAGTTTGAATTTGTTAACTGTGGATTTATGTAAGCTTTAATACCAGAAACAGTATTAAACAGTAATAGTGTTTATATAAGTTAATTTGAAAACTCTTTAATCTTGTAGGATGATAGTTCCCCACCTCCTCTGTATGAAGAGTCGAGTGGTAACAAAGAGAGCCCTGATGAAGAGCTTGCAGAACCTCCTCCAGAGCCCACTCGCTTTGGATGGGTACAGGGGGTCATGGTAAGGGGCAATTAAAGCTCATCTCTGCAGTGTATAATATTCCTAATATGAATCATGTAAGAATATCATCACTGTGAGTAATACATTATATGAAATCCTTGTGCTGGACATTGGGTTTGGAATAAATTGCATCATTGGCTGATTAAACTGCAGTTGCAAATTCTATTATGACTGGCTTTTTGGACACATTTTTATCCATCCACTTATTGTGCATGTGCATAGATGATGAAAATGACCTTTATGGACTCGAAGTTTTGTTGTACAGGAAGAGAATCTGATTCTTTAGAGGTTCTTGTAACCTGGAACATCTGTGATTTTGTTCTGCAGGTACGTTGTATGCTCAACATCTGGGGAGTGATTCTGTACCTGAGGCTTCCATGGATCACTTCTCAAGCTGGAATTGGTACATCAGTCTTTCTTTAGTCCAGCAACCCTGACTCAAGAGCAGTTTTGTAACCAAATGGGTGCTATGTCTGTATGAGTATTGGGTTAAAGTTGAGGCACGTCATTTCTAAAGATGTGACTGAATGTATACGCGCAATGAACAATTTATGAAACATGCAAATGGTGTTCCTGAATCCTATTTTGTTTAATTGCAAATCTTGCATCATTCTTAAATATCCTTATACAGTCAGACTTTTTTTTCCACAACATTTTCTAAACATTTTCAGAATTAGAGTCAGATTAATATATGAAACTAATCTGATCTAAAGGGGCATCAGGGGAGATCAAGCATGTATTACTGTCCTGGTTTATAGGAGCAAATAAAGGTTTCTACATAAATGTTTACATTTTGTGTGTATACATATATACACTATGTGTTATATAAGTATGCGAACACCTGACCATCACACTCATACTTATCGATTCTACAATATGGGCATTAACATCGAGTTACCCTATATTTCCACTAGATTTTGGAGCATGCCTTTGGAGCATCTGCTCATTCAGCCACAGGAGAATTAATGAGGTCGGGCATTAATGATAAGTGAGGAGGCCTGATGCACACTTCTGGTGTTCTAATTCGAAGATCTCGAATGTGTTCAATGGGGTTGAGGTCAGGGCTTGGGCCACTCAAATAATTGTGACAACTGTGTGCCTTCAAATTTGGCAAAAGTCTGTGGAAGGACTAGATATGTTTGTGATGGTCAGGCGTCCACATATTTTTGACTGTATTGTTTATTTTCATGACACTCTCAGGATTCATAAAACTTGGTTACGTAATGTACTGTATGTACCTGTATATTATTACCCTGTAATATCAAATGCATGTTACTCAAGAAATGAATGTACCATGAACACCACCCAAGATTTGTCGTAAATCTTTTATACTGTATTTCAAAAGGTATTCTGGTCTGTTCCATTAGGGACACTTATGTTGGCAACTTGTTTTAATATAAATGTTATAGAAATTGACTTTTTCTTGTTCCTAAGGCTTGACTTGGATTATTATCCTGCTTTCCTCCTGCATCACTGGGATCACTGGCCTCTCTACCTCTGCCATCGCTACAAATGGCAAAGTCAAAGGAGGCAGGACTTTTACGCATTTTACTCCGCACATCATTACATGGCAACACATTACAAACCTCTCCAGAAACATTCATAATTTTTGCCTTAATTCTTCCACAGGTGGCACTTATTTCCTGATCTCACGCAGTTTGGGTCCAGAGCTGGGAGGATCCATTGGATTGATCTTTGCGTTCGCTAATGCAGTGGCTGTGGCTATGCACACCGTAGGCTTTGCTGAGACTGTACAAGCACTAATGCAGGTGGGCTGAGAACATCCAAACATTTCCACCCTGCGTTTCCTAATCCTAGAGGCACAACATTTGTGTTCAACGTTCCTTCTTGTGTCCAATGTTAGGAGAGTGGTACAAGCATGGTAGACCCCCTCAATGATATCCGCATCATTGGTGTAATCACTGTCACCTGTCTGCTGGCAATTTCTTTAGCTGGTATGGAGTGGGAGTCCAAGGTCTGTGTGAGAATCAAGAGCATTTTGTTTACAGTATATTGAATTAAGCAGCCTGACCTGAGCAAACTGTGTTGTTAACCAATCCATCAGGCCCAGGTTTTGTTCTTCTTTGTTATCATGGTGTCCTTTGCAAACTACATTGTTGGCACCATCATCCCTGCCACTCCTCAGAAGCAGGCTAAAGGCTTCTTCAGCTACCGAGGTCAGAGTGTGGCATGACTGTGGATCATATGCTTCCTCTCAACAGATTTTA
>JAOUWY010000054.1:28509176-28524695 GCA_025728095.1 Prietella phreatophila | reverse complement strand
AGCTTAGCCTAACACTGCCGAGCACTGGCTGCGTGCATGTGGTTTACGTCATCACGCACGTAGCTAATTGTGTTCTGTTTATTCTCCTCGGCTTGAATACAACGAACTGACTCCTGCGCCCTGAACGTCAGTCGGTCACAAATGTTTTAATGCATATCGTAATATCGGAAATGTGTAGTAAAATCATATCACCGTTATTGAGAATTTATATCGTGATATATATTGATATTGAATTATTGTCCAGGCCTAGTTTCAACTTGTGCTGCTCACTATGGCACATCATAATGTTTCTGCAATCACTTGGACACACACACTAGGTGTACAGCACTGTTCAGTTTATGTTGAAGGCTATCCTGGTATCTGAAAAGCTTCTAACAGTCTTATAATTTCATGTTCCTGTGTTTACAGACGGACGCAGTACCTACTCTTCACCTTGTGTGTGCGCTTAAACCCCAGCCTGATTTGCAGCAGGGAGCCAGACCTAAGGTATGCCTCAGTGGCCACTTTACACTCATGCACACAGTGTGTATATATACATAGGCCTATGGCAAAATAATATAACTCTGTGCATATTTTATATGAATGTGTAATAATGCGAGAGCTGAAGTTTTCCTGTGGAGTATTTCTGACACTTCCAGAAGGTTCTGCCTCACTGCTGACAATGCCATTGCGCCATCATGTTATTTTTCCATCAGCCTCGCATCATGCTGTACATCAGTGAGAACTAGAGACAGTAGTCTGGAGAAAGTAGTGCTAGCTAAGTGGGTAGCCTGGAACAAACTCGCACAGCTGTGCTCGTTGTGATGCACCAGAAAACCCAACTTTGCATCTTCTTTAAAACCACTGCAGTTTTTTTTTTTTTTTTTAAATATATTTTAGAGTTTCAGTACTAGTGAGTTGGTTTTAATTTTTTTGTGCACGCTGATTTCCTTATAAACAAATCAACCATGCCCGTCGCTTGTGACGCAGGTCAAACCTGCAGAGCAGCAACCGTCGCCAGCCACTTCATCTCCAGCACCATCTGCACCTGCTGTGTCCTCTGCTGCCGGACTCAGACAGCGTGGTCACCCTGTCCCTGCTGTGCCCACTGCTGCATGGCCTGCCACAGACACTGGCACAAGCACATCCGCGTGAGTTCCTGCTGTTTCCTGTCTGGGCAATGAGTGCAGGATAATGAAACTCATTGGTTGGTACAGGCTCTGAGAGGGAAGAATGTACTAAAAGATGAGAACAAGAAAGAACTTATAGACTTTTAGTATTTACTCAGTTTCAGTTTCATCTCTGATAAATGATGCAACTGAACTGTAGATAAGTGTGTAAATGTATATTTCCATGACCAGGCCAAGACCAGAAGCAGTTGCCGATCCTGCATTCCCTACGTACTCACTTTACAGCCCACAGCAACTCCTTTGGCTGCAGCATATGTACGCTCGACAGTACTATATGCAGTAGTAAGTTTGGTCACTTTACACTGTTATCTTGGTTTACACTAGTTGGTGTTTCCATCTACTTGAAATTAAACATTTGCTATTTGCTTTCCAGCCAAGCAGCTGTTGCAGCCGCTGCTTCTGTTCCGGTGACCCCTCCTACTTCACTACCAGTCACTCCGCAGCAAGCTGCTGTGCCTGCCGGACTACCCAATCAGGCTCCCATCGACAACCTGCCAGCCAACCAGAATGTCCCAGACCCTGCCTTTATCAACCCAGACGGAGCCAATCAGAACATGCGCATGAACGCGCAGGGCGGGCCAGTGATGGAGGACGAGGAGGATGTGGAAAGAGATTGGTTGGATTGGGTTTACACCGCCTGTCGCTTCGCTGTGTTCCTGAGCATAGTTTACTTTTATTCCAACCTGAGTCGCTTCATCCTAGTGATGAGCAGCCTGCTCCTCATGTACCTGTGAGTGTGTCTATCATTTTTTAAATATTTTTTTTTTCTCACGTTGATTTCTCAGACTATTTAATGTCTCTGTTACGAGCTCTGCCGTTGTGACTAGGTCTTTAGGCTAATACTCCCATTTTATTAATTCACTTACTGCCTCTCAGTTTAGTGATGGTTATCTAGCTAATGCTGTGAAACGCCTATCTTGAAAGCTGCAGGGTCTTCCTCTGGGCCTGATTATTTGATTACCTTATTTTACACATTTTTGTCTAACATTTTTAGATTCTGTTGCACCTTTCAAGCCGAAAGAACCGTGTGATGTAGTTAACCAGTTGAAAATGACGTCCACTTCACTTGATGATGTTCCCTCTGAGATTATAAAAGCAACTTTTCCTGTAATTGTCCCCAGTATCCAAGTGTTGATAAATTCATCTTTGGATGCTGAGGTGGTCCCAAATTGTTTTAAGCACGCTGTTGTTCAACCTTTGCTTAAGAAACAGGGTTTGGATGAAGGCTGCTTTAATAATTATCGGCCTGTCTCTAAGCTATCGTTCTTGTCAAAGCTGTTAGAGAAAGTTTTACAGTCACAACTGTTCCTGTTTTAAGTTATTGGAACCTTTCCAGTCTGCTTTCACTGCTTATCATAGCACAGAGTCTGCTTTGTTAAAACATTTTACTTGCGATTGATGGTATTAAAAATGCCGTTTTGATGCTATTAGATCTTACAGCTGCCTTTGTTATTGTAGATCTTAATGTACTTCTTTGGCGTTTAGAACATTTGATTGGTATCAAGGGTACAGCCTTACAATGGTTCAGTTCATATCTTAAAGACCGGTACTTTTCTGTAGTGTTGGGTAAGTTCTCTTCATCTTCAGCTCCTATTATTAGCGGTGTACCTCAGGGCTCTATTCTGGGCATGCTTATTTTTTAACTTATTCCGCAGTGGACGCATATATATCATTAGGGGGCACAATGTATCTTTTCATTTATATGCTGACCGTCTCGACGATATAAAAAAACTGTTTAACAAATAACTTTCTACAACTTAATGAGGACAAAACTGAAATAGTTGTTTTTGGTCCCCCTGAGATTGAGAGATGGTCTCATTAATGAGCTTGGCAATAATTTCCCCTCACTTTCTTCCAAGGTAGGAACCTTGGTGTCATCCTGGATTCAGAATTTGTGTTTAACCAAGCAAACTAATTCGGTTGTTAAGAATAGTTTTGATCAATTATGGATTATTTCTAAACTTAAAACAAGGAGAAGGTTATTCATGCTTTATGACACTGTGTTTAGATTATTGTAATTCATTGTACTTTGGTCTTCCTCAGTCATCTCTTGCTCGCTTCCAGTTGGTTCAGAATGCAGTTGCAAGACTGTTGACCAGGGCAAAGAAATATGGTCATATCACCCCTTTGGCTCCCCGTCCATTTTAAGATTCTGTTGTTTGTTTTTAAAGCCCTTAATGATCAAGCTCCTTCTTATCTCAAAAATCTTCTTATTCCCCATTCATCTAGCAGATTTTTAAGATCTTTTGATAGGTTTCTTTTGTCTGTCCCTCGATCCCGTTCTAAAACTAAGTTTGATGGAGCGTATTCAGTCGTTGCCTCTCGTTTATGGAATCAGTTGCCACTGGACGTCCGCCTTGCACCTTCTATTATTGTTTTGAAAAAGAGGCGGAAAGCA
Organism: Prietella phreatophila; assembly: GCA_025728095.1. Lineage (NCBI taxonomy): Eukaryota > Metazoa > Chordata > Actinopteri > Siluriformes > Ictaluridae > Prietella > Prietella phreatophila. The sequence goes on along the minus strand of JAOUWY010000054.1, from coordinate 28,521,128 downwards.
TATCTTTTCTCCCAGGTGTTTTAACCAAATTTTAGTTTTGTTTTATAGTCAGTTTTCTATTTGGTTTTATTCATTTTTTTCCTATTTAACATTTTCTTATTCTGTTCAGCATTTTTGTAAGCTTTGCTGTGTTTAAACGTGCTATTTATATAAAATTTACTAACTTTTATATCATAAACTAAGCGCATGGAAATGTGGAGAAACGAATGTATACAGAATTTAGTGCGCATGTTTTCGTTTACTTTTACAGAATTTCTCAGACTCCCTTATACAGAGCAACATATATTTATCTCCTTTATACATCTGAGCAGTTGAGGGTTAAGCTTGCTCAAGGACCCAACAGTGGCAGCTTGGTCGTGCTGTGGTTTGACCACGTGATCAAACCCCAGTCAGATGTCCAACATCCTAACCACTGAGCTACCAATACCCCATGTTCTCCACACACATGCTCCAAGCATGTAGTAGTACCACCTATCACAGCACAGTTTGCATTTCTTAAGCAACTTTCTCATATTTATCACAACTCTGTTGATGTTATAATAATTTATACCATGGTCTGTCTGAATACTCGACTCTGATTGGCTGGAAGGTGTGTTTGTTAAATCTGTGTATACCACATGTAGTTTCCGTCAGTTTTAATCACTGTTCTAAATTACTGTGCTGCCTATAAACAGCTGTAACCGTAGTAACATACAGTTAAACTCACAGCTTCGTTATTAGTAGACACGCGCAGTAATTCGCACGCACAGTAATTCTTCTCCCTCTCTCTCTCATTCGCTCATGTGTTTTCTCTCTCTAATATATTTACTATAATTCATTCAAATAAAAGTATCATATCGCACTACTTTATCTCTGTATGATTTATCGTGGGCGGAATTCTAGATCTGTCTAGATCCTGTATATAACTAACAAAATTAACCGGGGCGCACGGTGTCTTAGTGGTTAGTATATTCACCTCATACCTCCAGGGTTCGGGGTTTGATTCCGGCCGGATTCGATGTGAGTGTGTATGTGATTGTGCCCTGCGATGGACTGGCACCATGTCCAGGGTGTACCCCGCCTTGTGCCTGATGATTCCTGGGATAGGCTCTAGGTTCCCCCGCAACCCTGAAGAAGGAGTAAGTGGTAGAAGATGGATGAATTTATGGAATTAAATGTTATTTTTATCTTTTCAGTCAAACTTGCATTGCAGACATCAATGACCAATGTAACGTGTCAATGCTGGCAAGTAATCACAGTATAAGTGGGATAAAGTGTGCATTACACAATTTTAATGCACTCCTCTTCACATCAGGCGGTTCTTTGCCTCCACATCGTGCATTAAATTTGTACAACAAACACCTAACCGTGGATTGTCCCTTATATGTCCTATTTATAAAAATTATATACATCTTTATGTGGAGAATGACATCAGCATGTTGTTTAATTATTTGAGCTGCATTAGATTATGTACATGATGAGTTAAGCACTTACTACTCAAGTCCTTAAGTCATTATTTTTCGCCAACAATACATATGGTGATAGTTTTTCTCTCTGTAGTATTTTGTAACGTTAACTTAGTTACTGAAAAGCAGTTGTTGATCAGGGAAGACATGAAAAATAGAAATGGTGGGAATAGACAAGCAAAAAAAGGAAAAACAGGGACTTCATGTTTGAGTTATTGCGCCATGTCAATGTGTTCATTTATGCACACAATCTGTGTGATTAATGCCATTCAGTATTTCACTCTAGGTGTTAATGTCTCATTTTGGGCAGCAAGCTGACATTCTTTGGCGATATTATCCAGACTAATTATGCTCTGTAGTTTATAAGGTTTGCACTATGTAAAAATGAGCGCTCACTTTCCAGAACACAAGCAGGTTTATCAGACTGGAGAGAGGTAAATGAGCACAGAGCCTGTGGAAATAATGATTGTGTGCCTTTGTTATGAAGATTTGTTTTGTACATTTAGGCGTTGCATAACATTCACGTACACACAAGGGAATGAGACCTTTGGCAGACAGGATATCAGGGGCTCTCTCCCTCATTCCCTCGCTGATCGTCATGCTCTCGGTGTGATGGTCCATTTTAGTGTGTCTCATTCTAAGCGCTGTTTGAGTGGGAACAGAACCTGGGAATCCATTCGAAACATTTTTTTCCGGATAAACGTTATCTGTATGTATTTTATGTATCTGGTTCTGTGTATGTGCAGATAACGTTTTGATAAGAGACTTTTCCACAGTGCTTGTTTTCAACTCCAAGGCCACGATAAACCTGGTTAGGGAAGCTCAATCTGTAAACATGACCCTTATGGTGTAAACATGAGAGTCACAAGGTTATATACAGCAGCATATCTCTTTTAAAGTAAGTAAAATAAAACATGGACACAGTGAATGTATGTTTTTTATTATTTTAAACACATATTAATGTTGAGGTATTTCTTATATAAATGTATTTAATTCCTAATAATTTTACTTTTTACATGTTTAATGCTTCTCAAGTAGTTTTAAAATTTTGAAAAAAAAAATGTAGAACATCTGAGAAGTTGCCAACAAATGCTCGGTACGTGCAGACTAGTGACTGAGGGGAAAACTGGTGGCCCTGTTATGGTATAGTTTGGTTCTGCTTGTCTCCTTAGTGAGAAGGATCACTGTAAATCACGTGACCTGCATTCTCTGTTAATGTCATCCAAAAGTTACTCCCTCTACTTGTGTTTTGAAGAGAGTTCATTACTCCAGTACAGTTCCAGAGACTTGTAGAATCTGTGCTGAGCTGCATCGAACTTGTTCTGGTCACTGGTGATTGTACAACACCTTTTATATTGTTTGGTGTGGTGTTTTTTTTTTTTATTGTTGTTTTTCATTTTATTTGTCATCTATCTGTGTATGTTATAAAAGCATCATGAAGTTGCGTGAGTGTGCCAAGACTGAGCAAAGCTGCCAATAAGGCTGCTTGTGAGAAATCTAAAATATCTGTCACAATGTTTTTACATATTTAAAAAAAAAATCTAAAATACTAAGAATAGTAGAAATCACAAATGTGCTTCTATGAGTTGAGCCTTTTAACTGGTACTTTGTCCTTCAGCTGAAAATGGTGCAGTGGACTGTTTTTAGCATGGAAAGTATCTCGTAACAGGCAGTGAGTTGGTCGAGTGTGTAAGCCTGCTATTTTCTGGATGTAGTCCTGACTGCTGTCTTCTCTTCTATGCAGGCACACCGCGGGCTGGTTCCCGTTCAGACAACGAGCTCAGGCTCGCCCTCCAAATCATCCAGCGCCAGAGGTTATTCAGAACCAGCAGAATCAGAACCAGGACAGACAAGAGCTGGTGAGGGATTTATAATGCGCATTACGTTCTCTATAATATGCTTTATCTTAGCAGCTTTTATTAGTATAGACTGAAAGACTGAACCACAAATGTATATATTACAATGTGTTTGTTTGAGACAATTTGGTGAGATTTTTTTTTTGCCTTCTGTATTTTTACCCTGCTGAATTGGAGGATGGAGAGACAGATCGAGAAGCTGATGTTCAACCCCCCATGATTGCAGTTCCTGCATCTCCAGTTCATCCCTCTATTCTCTGGACAGCCTGGGTTGTCTTCAAATCTTTCTTTGCCTCCCTGGTCCCTGAGGCTCCTCAAGCTATGGCTAACTGAGTCCAGCAAAAATGTGATCAGACTGGTAAAGTCAAAAGTAGCACCAACCACGAAGGAGAACTCTGCCTCCTCTTAGACAGTTTGATCCAGGACTTTGTTATTGTTTTTTTGCTGCACGAACATGTGGTCTGTGATTTCCTGGATTAGATTTTACTCTGCTTAGTCAAGCTCCAAGTTTGCCCATTCAGCTCTTTTCAAGCTGTTTGGTGACGTGACCAAAAAACTCCTCTCTTCCTTCAGCCAAATAATGTGTATATAGTGTAAATAAGTGCTGAAACACCTTGTAAATGTTTCTGTACAGTTTCTGCACAGCACTTTACATTTTGTCCCTGCCAGCATCGGTCTGTCATCTGGTCAGATGACCTTGCACAGTACTTATGTCATCGGGGCTTCATATTCCTGGAATGGTCCAGAGATTGAAACCATGAGTGGAACATGGAACAGCTTATCTCCTCAAACCTGTCTGACACTGAAGGTTATTAATAGATACTTGGTGTACAAAAGCCTTTTATAAGGGCTTGTGTGTGACATTTTGAGATCATTAGCTGTGCTCGGTCTGTGTTGGGAATGAATTGTATTCAGGTTTATCTCGCGCTTCTGTCTGATTATGTATGATGATCTGGGTTAAAAGAATATACATAAACATATATGACAAACAGCCCAGAAAATGTTTGTTTTGTGACTTTCTGGAACAAAGTACAGTAGGACAAACTTCAATTTGAAACCTACATGAATAATTAGCTCTTATTTAAACCTTTTGTGCATCGGCGCGTAAAGTAAATGAGTGGGCACCTGAAAGCAAACAAGTATCATTTCTTTAATGATTGAATTAATACATTTAAATAATAACTTTTTTTGATCTGATATTTAGCAGTTTGCCTTTTCTCATTTTATTTTTCTTTCAAAAAAAGAATCCGCTTCGCGAATGAAACGTGCTGTAAAACTTTGTATAAGGAAATGAAGTAATAAATTCCTTTTAAATAAAACAAGTGGCTTCTTTGTGATCAGGATTACAAGTTGCTGAACAGCATGCCACACAAGCATTGTCATGGTGGCACAGTGCTAATCCATTGGCATACACGTTCTGTTTTTGATTTCTGTGAACTTCAGACATAAGTGGACTGGACTGCCCGCTGCTGATAAACCATCGGAATGCAAACTTGCGGCGTAACAGCTTGTTTTTTCAGATGCAAATATTGTGCACACAAATACTCTGTGCTCTTGCTCTGTTTACACAGAATTTACTGTAATTCCTATATGCTCTTCTAATGGTTACCTCCAGATGTCCTCGTCCTCCAGCCTTGTGACTTGTCCTATACTGGTTCACTGTGCTCTGTCCTCTTCAACACAGTAGAATGTTTTGAACAGCAACATACTTCTCTGGCTTTTACTGACCTTCCGTAACCCCAGTTTAACTAATGGTAGTGGACTCTGGACGAAAGCGTCAGTTGCCTCTGACCTCCTGCTTGTTTTAGAGCCAGGCAAAAACCATAGTGCTCCTCCTCCAACCACACACACACACACACACACACACACACACACACATTCAGGGTGCCCCATCCATCTTCCTATACTTTACCTAATTGTTTTGAGATTGTAAAGCATGAGATAAAGGACCCCAGTATCGTTTACCAAGAAGAACAGAGCAGGGTCTGTATTTGTGAACATTCCAGAGATGAAGAGGAACACAATGGAGTTGTGTGCAGGACTGCTCCTGCTTTTTAGTTTGGCCGCACTGGGACACTCTTGCCTGGATCCTGAATCGGCCTACAGGTTTACCGGCATCGTGTGTAGGCTCACGTACCCTGCTGCTGTCGTCTGTGAGTATAATTCATTGGTTTTAATCTGTTTTCTTGTAGTATGGATTTGTTTTTCATTAGCACCAGAATGGTTCTTTTCTAATGGAATAGCAATAACACCCTAACAGGACTGTGAGCTCTTTTGAGATCATATGAATCTCTCTGTAGAATTACATTTTTGTTAGTTCAAACTTAGATTCTTCATCTATTTTTATAAAGAAAAAAGTCCCAGCTGTATCGTTTGGCCAGTTTCGAAGAATTGTTGTGAAATGATCACCTATTTGAACTTTATAGTAAATGAAAAAACCACAGAAGTAATCCAGGCAGTTTTCAAGCATGCTAAATATCCCAATATTCTGGGGGAGAAATCAATGTTATTCTTGGGCAAGCTGAATTACGGATTACACAAGTAAGTCGACTAAGACATAATCTGTGCTTGTATGTATTCTGCATATGATGTATGATTTTTAAAAAAAACATTTTCTACAGAATTCAACAGCTGTAATTGCTAAAAGGCTTTTGTTCACTCTCTGTTGGTTTCCTCTTGTCTAGTCTGGAGATCCACAATCTGACAATTGGGAAAAGTGAATTTGAGCTGCAGGAGAATAAAGGCATTGGCATCACTATCTCCAATGTATCTGTTGTTTTTAAGGGAACTATTATATATGAATACGGATCCACTCTGTGAGTACTTCCATGCATTATATATTCTTTTAACAGTGCTATTATTTATTAAATTTGAATAATACTGTCCCTTAAGCTACACTATGACTACACATCATGGTATATTGTATAGTACCATCTACAACAAATTACGGAACATGGCAATTTTAGTTATTGTGGTCGTTAATTATAGACATTTGTACATATTCCAGAGAACAGATCTGTGCTTCTTTTACTGAAGCACTACAACACCGTACAATTCATCTTGTTTATGATAATAGTGGTGGTAGGTGGTAGGATATTGAAATTATTTCCCTATTCAGGAAGGGTTCTGTGCTGTACAGTTTTTCCACACTCTCAGTAATAAAGTTACAAACTGCTTTTATTTGTGCCTGGGGTGGTAGTATCAAGGGGGTGTATCTTTTTAGTATGTATATTTTACCTGGAAATGTGAATAGAGTGTACCTTTTTAGAAATAATTTGAGCTACATAATTAGACTTTAAGGATCACTTCTCCATTAAATTATTAGTTCATTCATTTTCAGTTATTATTATTATTTTTAAGTTCTGCTCTGGAGTCACATGGTTCCAGAGCCTGTCCTGAGAAACAGTGGGAGGGAATCGGTTGTACGTAGGAACCCATGCACATAAACATTCCCACACTCAGACACACAGTTTGTAGTCATGTTTTAGGGAGGTGGGAGAAAACTGGAGAGCCTGGAGGAAACCAACAGGTTAAGGAAACACAGCATTTACTCACATCCAAGTTCTCAGTGTACTTCCAATGTCACATTACCCATTTAGTTCAGCACATTCAGTGCAATACTTTGTCTTGTTTACACTACTAACATTGTTTTCACTTAGCTATACAATATAGTATTCCTATTGTACTTATTTAATTCTATTTGAATCATTTAAACAAAGATTAGCTTGATAGATGTTACTCTTGTGTTGTGTGGGTTTTGTATTTTCTATTTTACATGTAAGTAATTTACCTGAGCAATGTACACTGTCAATATCTTTATATACTCTGATCAAATTGACATAAATAATAAAAGCATTTTCCTCTTATACAGCTTCTCAGTAGGCCAGTCACTTGATTTTGAAGTTGAGTCCCAAATTGATTTAATCATCAATTCTAAGTTATGTGAGTATTACTAGTTTTTTAAAATTTATTTTGTCTCTGTGTAATGACTAACTCTAGTGGTAGAATGCCCATCGTAGTGGTCATCCGTCATCAAGAATGGTGTAGACTGTGCAGGTCTTCGTCTCTGGCCTCGATTGATGTGTGTGATGATGATGGTGTGGTTTTGTGTGTGTTTCAGATTGTGGGAAAGGCAGAGTAGCTGCAGACACTTCTAACTGCTACCTCACCTTCCACAAGCTGCAGCTCCTACTGCAAGGCGACCGAGAGTGAGTTTACACAGCAATCACAACAATCCACAAATGTCGCGAGGAGTATTTTGAATACTCTTTGAATACTTTCAGTATTTTTGAAGAATTTTTCACTGAATTTGCTTAAGGCTATTTAAGGACAAATTTCTGGACAGTGAAAATATACGCATTACTTTCAGTTATAAATGGATTTATGATGCATCAAAATAATGATGAACCGTAAAGCCGCCACTTTGAATAAAGCAGCATCTTCAAGTTGGGATAAAATGATGGTGCAACTTATGTAATTAGGATTTAATACTCGTTCATGCTATGTTTGGGTAGAAGTAGCCATTCCCTTAATAAGATGGTATTCTCTCAATCAGGTCTGTGTGGAGATGTGCATGTTCGTCCCATGTCTCTGTGGGTTTTCTCCTGGTTCTCATGTCAGTAGATGGACGAAATGCTAAATGCTAAATTGCCCTTAGGTGTGAATAGATGTGAATGTGTGTGCATGGGTCCCTTCCACTGTGCATTCCTGTCTCTTGTTCCTGAGATCCATTAGATCCACTGCAACCCTGTCCGATTAGCAGCTACTAAAGGTTAATGAATGAATGAAGGAATGTGTCATATCAAAGGAAAGTGAGGAACTGCAAGATACTTCTAGCTGGAGGATTTTCTATAAAAATTTACTGCTCACTGTTTTGCTGAATGCTGCGTCCCTGAAATTACCGAAGTCTCTAATGCCTTTCATTCACCTGGCTTTAAAAATAACACACTTGATATTGATCAAATTGAACCAAAAGAGAAGTACGGCGTGTTTTAAGACTGATCTTGGCTTTATTTATTTATTGTTTTTGCAGACCTGGCTGGTTGAAGAAAGTGTTCACAAATTTCATCACGATCACAGTAAAGTTGGTTGTAAAGGGGCAAGTAAGTGAGTTTATTGAACAACTCTGCACACTGGTGTCCTTTTGGAGGACCGTATAATTGAGAAATGCACACAACACAAAGTTGACTTCCAAAATGCATTGCTAATTAATTTGTGTGAATTACAGATCTGTAAGGAAATAAACAAGGTGGCAAATATCCTGGCAGATTTTATCCAAGACACAGCAGGTAGGGTTTTTAAAACAGTTGCCATTAGGATGCTGTATAGCTGTGTAATTCGGAGTGTAATGTAGACATTCCCTTTATATGATCAGAGCAGTTTGTGAGTGACGGAAACATCTCTGTGAATGTCGGCATAACCTCCTCCCCAGCAATCACCTCCAATTACATAGAGTCATACCACAAGGTAGCCCACAGTATTCTCTACCTGAATAGTAATAATGGCTAAGGCTAAACTGATTAAGTCTATATTCATTCTATATATACTGTCATTTGTATCTCTTTTTTTGTTGTTCTTTGAGTACCCGGAGTATTCTGTTGCAGTTAAATAACTACAGTATTCTGCTTCTTTTTTTAACAGGGTCTAGTGACCTATAATAACACCACCTCAGTGATCAAAGACTCTGTGTTTAAGCCAGACCAGATTTCAGAGAATCGCAGCCTGTACTTCTGGCTCTCTGATGATGCTCTTGAACCTCTAATGGCGGCAGCATACCACGATGGACGATTCGTCACAAACATCTCCAGAACAGAGCTCACTGTATATTATCATTCCACTTAAACGAATGAAACTAGGCTAAAATCTTGTGAAAAACCTATTAAAGTAACATAAACAGTGTATAAAGATTGCATTGCATAAACATTTCTGTTGTTAGATGAGAATGTTATTTCCACCTTCCATATACAGTACAAAGAGATGACGATAGCTGCCCTTTTTGATTGCAGGACATGTTCCAGATTCAGTTATCAATGGACAGACCTAATTTAGTGAACAAGGTACTGTAACTTCCACAGTGCACGTTAGTTCATGTTTTGTAACTCCTTGTGGTTGTTTCCATGGAAATATGTAAATATACACCTGTAGAGAGTGGCAAGCCTGCATATGTGGGAGTGTTTTGTTGCATGTAAGCTTTCCATATTAAGAGATCTAAAACGCATGAGTTTGTATTACGAGTCCAACCTCTTAGCCCTTATTTTTGGGTAACCTATTTATATTTGTTAACAAAATTTAACCTGTAAATGCAGGTCTTCTCATAATCAAGTCACATTAACATGAATCCTTTTGGTGTCTCCATAGAAGTGTAATATCAGTCATGTTCTTTTTATACCGTTTTAAGACTTCTAGGATTTGTCTTTTTAATGAATGTCCCAACTTCCTGTTTTGCCAGATATTTTGAATTACTGTGAAATGATAGCACATCACAGAAGTGTGCATGTTTGTGATTGCATCCATTAGTGGCTATTGTCCGAGGAACCGTTGTTAAGATCGTGGTGTGCATCAGTGCCTCGTTTCTGGACGACACCGCAAGGCTCATCTGTCAGAGTGGTGGCTGCAGTGGAGCTCTCTTCTGCAAAGCAGGACAGTCCTGCACTGTACTTTGAGACGGTCAGTCATCAGTGCTTAAAATAAAAGCCTGCACTGTTTATACACCGCCACAATTTGCTTACAATAACCTTTGTTAAATTATGCATATTAATCAGCCAACACACTTTTTAAAAAAAATTATTTTATTCAAAGATCATTTAAAAGTGAGAATCCAAGCTTCGCGTCGGTCCAGTAACGAGATCTGAATTCACAATCTTCCAGTCAATATTTTGAAAGCTAGCACTGCCCACTTCATTCCAAAACAGTGTGGTGTGATGCATTACCACCCCAAAGTGGATTATCTTGTGTCCTCTTGTACCACAATTTGCCAACGATTGCAATTTTTATTCTTTCAATTTATTAATAAATGCCGGATTTTTCTGTCCTAGATTATGTAGAGCATCTGCCATATAAGGTCCTGTGAATGACCTTTAACTAAAGAAATGATAATCTATTAGAACAAGAGTACTAATATGAGCTTATTATTTTTAAAAACAATCAGCACTACCGTTAGAGCTGCTGTTGTGGAAAATTAATCAACACCATTCAGATTTGAGAATTCATCAGTGTTGTGGTATATCTATTTACATCGTCTCATACTTAAACATTTATATTTTTAATATGCTATCTTTAACAGCTTGATTTGTGTCCCAGTAGGACGTGGAAGTCCATGTGAGAGCCTCTTATGCTGAAAAGAAAGTCATCCTGAAGGCCACACCAGTGCAGTAAGTATGGCACTTTCTGTGAACCAATTCAGTAAGTATGTCAATTCCTGTGTCCTATTATTGTCAGTTTACCCGCGTCTTAAATATTTCCTTCTGTGGATTGTAGTATATCTACATCAAACTTTACCACCTCGGAAGGTGTTACTGAGGTAAGGACTGTACCGCAAACCAGAGTTCATTTTATTTTGGTCTGTATTATTTATTTATTTATTGCTTATGCTTCAGGTTCTGTCAACACTGTTAAACCTCTTCTTGTGTTTTAACATGGAGAAGAGCTTAAGTGCTTATCTTCAGGAGGCTGTTGAGAAGATTGGGATCCCCAAAGTCACACCCTGTAAGGCTAGTGTGTGCATTGTTGAATCTGTTATGAATCTAGGTTTTATCAATCTGACATTTTCTCTTCTTAGACCTAGAGGCAACAATGACAGTCTTGATGGACAAGCAGAAGCTCAATCTGTTTGACATCATCAATCCTGAAGTAATACCTTATAATGTGAGTGTCTAATCTCTTGTTTAGCACTGATTTGGTTACTGGAGCTTAATAACAGCAAACCTCTGACCAAACAGGCACTGAACAAATACTCTGTTGAGAGACCAATTAAATAAATGTTGCTATGTGACAAATATAAGCAGAAATTAGACTGATTTTGCTTGACCTTTCTAGATGTTGTACAGTCATTGGTCTTTAAGATATGAACTGAACCACTGTAAGGCTGTGTTAATTTCCCCACTTAGCTTCCAGAGAGTTAGCGTTAATAGAAGTCCATTGTTTATAGCAAATATATGGGGTCGAATCTAATGAAGACAATGTATATACTTAACCGAATAAATTAGATATATGGCAAATATTGGGAGAAGAAAAGGGGGATTATGGAGTGTATTATATCTGTACATTGGAAATGTATATGCACCACAAAGACTATGGAAAAAAAAAGAAGTAGAAATGTGTCTCACTTTTCCAATATCAAGTCGTTTCTGTGTATTTTTGACATTTACAGTGCCCTCCACTAATATTGGCACCCTTGGCAAATATGCGCAAAGAAGGCGGTGAAAAATTGTCTTTATTGTTTAACCTTTTGATCTTAGATTAAAAATAACATAATCACCAAAATACTCTGCTCTCATAGATATTAGGGCTGGACGATATGGCCAAAATGTATATCATGATATATTTCTTAATTTCAGTCGATACGATATAATTCCTATATCGATATGAACAATATAAATCCTCAGAAAAACTGCCAAGGACGCCCACAACAGATGTCTGTACCTTCAAACTTC
>JAOUWY010000054.1:28462871-28473361 GCA_025728095.1 Prietella phreatophila | reverse complement strand
TATATATAAATTAAAAAATTAAAGCCATACTAATTCATTAAATGACACATTAGAACAATAAAACAATGATTTACTCCAATGTCTCCAATTTTGTAATGTCCTGCTAAGGTAACATACTGTATAGATTTGGTTAAATATGAAAATGTGCTAAAAGCTTGTACATGGTCTATTTTTTTTACTAGATTGATCGGGTTGAGAATGGGTGATCGAGGGATTGAGGAGCTTGTGAAACACTTTCCTAAATGGACCAGACTGAGAAAAATAAAGTAAGTAGGCATTTGAAATAACTTTAATGTGCTCATAATTCAAAGTTTTGTTAAATATGTAGTGCTGGTGATAAAGTGCTCTCTAGTGCAAATGATAAATCTAGGCAGTCAGAGTTTTCACTAGTATTCTAACCTTGGGTTTTTCCTACCCAAAATGCTGTACCTTCCATTTTCTACCATTTTCCAAGGTGTAAGTTATCATCAGGTATCCTGAGTGATCACCTCTCTCTGTTTCTCTCTGATGTGTAGTCTGTCAGAGAACCATGTGAGTGACCATGCTGGAGAGATGTTGGTGAAAGCTCTGTCCCACTGCAGAGCACTGCAACAAATACAGTAAATATATTTTTTTAAATGAACAGTCACCTTCTCCCACACTATTTTTCACATGGTATTTGCAAAAAATTAAGAAATCTATGATCCATACAGCAATATGTTCCTCACAATGCTGTGTGTAGTAGGCTGGAATAAGAGAAAAGCTGAAACTCTGTTGGTGAACTATATATTCTGTATGTTCAGTCTTTTCAGGAACAACCTTGGTCACAGTTCTGCAGCTGTACTGGGTCAGGTTCTTCCATTCCTCTCTGAGCTCTCTGAATTGGAGTAAGTCAGGGCATCCTCATCCAAGAAAGTTTAATGTTGACTTAGGAATGCATTATATGAAACAGAACAAACTAGAACAAACCTTCTCTTTAATCATTATTTTCAAACATGTTGTGATCAAGGTTATGGGTCTGCTTTTCATTCTCACTTAGTATCCTAAGTGTATAATCGTATTACTCAAATGCCCAAGATTGAATGGTTTAATGGCTGCATAATTGTGTTGTCTAATCTCTCCATTTCTTTTCTGTTTGCTAAGTCTATCTGTGAACCAGATGGATTCAGAAAGTTGTTCAAGTCTCTGTGAGGCTCTGGTCAGCATGAAAGCACTAAAAAAACTGCAGTAAGATTCCATATACACTTTCCTATATGTGTTTCATACAGTAAATAAAGACTTCACAATTTGTAGTCTCTTTGTAGTTTGGAGTCCCGTATGAAACCCCAGCATGTTAAAACATGGCAATTATTCAGCTATCTTATAGTTTTCTATAAATACTTATCTTGCAGCTTAACCTCCATTGGAACCTCAGACTTGGTCAATGTTGCAGCTTGCCTCAAACACTGCACGTCTATAGAGGACGTCAGGTATGTCTGACAATGGTGTATAATCTCAATTGAAGTCTATTTTTCATCATAACTCACATTTACTTTTCTGTCCTATGGGTGTTGCATGTTTTTGTTCAGCTTGTCATGGAATAACTGTGAAAATGATGTGGTTCTAAAACTGGCTGAAGTTTTGCCACAATGCAGTAAACTGAAAAGACTTGAGTAAGTGTTTAGATCATTAGCCTGGGGTATACAACTTGCATATTGGATCTATTTTTGAGCAGTACACAGATGAGATATATATTTCTTTTGTAGTCTGGAGGCCAATAATATCAACACATCAGGAGCCAAGGCCCTTGCTACATGTTTGCAGTTTTGTCCTTGGATTGAAGTGATCAGGTAATTTGAAGTAAAACATGACTAGTATCATGCGTCATATGTATCAACTAATACATATGTTCTCCCTTTGAATTCGTTTTAATAAGTGTGATCTCTGTTTTAAAAGACTTTGGAGGAATCCCATTAAAAAGGATGACCTGATTTTGAAAGACAAGAGGCTGAATTTCTCATCGACTTAATCTGTAAAACACTTGTGGCTTTTTTAGAATGTTTACATTCATATTTATATCTTTCTGTTTTAATTTGAATATTTAATTGGAGGTCTTTTTTTACATTCATTTGGAGAACACATTACCTCAATATACCAATAACTACACCACACCACAGTTTATGTAGTTGTCTGGGATTCAGAGGTTTATGGAAGCGATGTGAACAATCCATTTTTGCACCTTAAAAGAGTGAACATCTCACTATAGAGCCTTGCCTGCATGTTCACAGACATAATAATGACCAGTCATGTTCTGTTACAAGGGCCATTTTTGAGAACACATAGTATGCTAACCACAACAGGTTCCTAGTTGTCACACAAAAACTGTGGATTATGCTTAGACTGCATTTTCTGTTTGAAGCTTGTTAACTTCTTTAACTTCCAGTCTTCCATACTCATTGTCTAATTATTTTTAATATCCCATATAACTGTGAACGTGCAGATTGGCTGTGAGATAATCAGATTTACCGAACTGATAACGGCAGCTTATAAATTATCACCAAAATCAGAATTCTGTTTCTTTATATGATCCTTCCATCAACCCACTCTCGACTTCTCCTTGTTGTGTTCTACTCCAGATCTCGTATTTATTTCTGTTTTTCCTTATTAAAATATCTTAAGAATTGCACTGCAAAATTAAATGCACAATTGGATCAATGAATGATGATGTGTTGGTGTGTTGTTGTTGTTTTTTTTTAAACCTGATGTGAAACTAAGGCTTGGATTAATAAACTTTTAGTGAGTAAAGTATTAGTAACTCTGAGCACTGATCTCTGTACATAGGTACTGCCCCTACACATCATAGCCCAGTAATCATAGCCGAGTTGAGTGAAAAGAATTAAGGACAATCATTAAGATAAAACTTTAAAAAGCCAAAATAGAAACCAAAAATGTGATCCTATATTTTGTGTAGCTTCACTAGATGGAAATCATTACATCATTGATCACATTTGGAACATATTCATTTGTTTCAACATTTAGAATATACAGTGGGGAAAATAAGTATTGAACGTGTCAATATTTTTTTCAGTAAGTATATTTCCAGTGAGGTTCTTCACATGAAAATTTCACCAGATATCAGTATTAACTGAGAAAATCTGCAAATATAAAGAATTAAAGTCATAACATAAATAAAGTTATGTGTAATAAAGTGGAATATCACAGGAAAAAAAGTATTGAACACACCAAGAAAAAGCGGTTCTCCAAGGCAAGGTAAGACAAGGAACCAGCTGAAATCCATAAGTTGTTAGAAAGTAATTATACCTCCTATCTGTGCAAATTCATATCAGCTGGGTTAGTAAATTTATGGTCTATTGAGGCTTTTTGTTACACAGTTATTACACATAACTTTATGAACTTGCTTGGATTTCTTTATATGTACATATTTCATAAGTTAATACCAAAGTCTGGCAAAAATTTTGTGAATAACCCCATTGGAAATATATTTACTGAAATAAAATGTTGACTCGTTCAATATTTATTTCCCCCGCTATACATTTCCCCACAAAATATGATGTGTACTGATCTTTTTTTTTTTTTTTTGATGTGTCTGCATGCATATACGCTTGTCAATAAAGCACTGGAAGAATGAGAAACCATCCCCTCTGTTGTTGCTTTATATTTTCACTGCACTCATTGCCAGCTGTGGACAATCCGCTGAAACCTTGCCACCTATTATATGTCTTTCTGTGTAGCTGCTGATTCTTCCCGCCTCCCATATAATTCAGCAGCTATGCTACTTGTGGCCCCAAGATGGCTGTAAAGATTTTGGTCCCTGCTGCTAATTTTGCTATTTGTGAGAACACCCTGGTGGCTTAAGCAATCCCAAATGTACAGAACGTTTTGGTGCCCCAGTGAAGTCAGCTTTCCTCACTTCTCAGTCACAAAGGGCTGAACACACTAGCAAGCCTGCACAGGTACCTAGAAGTCCATTAAACACTGCTCAATTGCAGAGCCCCTAGACAACACTAGAGCCCCTAGTACAGGAGGCTTTTATTCCCTTAGGTGTAAGCTGTTCTGCAAATGATGTATACCACACATGCTTTAGTGGGCAAACGCCATCTGACCCTGTTGGCGTTCAATATTTCCGCCATCTTGCGTACACTTACAGCAGAGTCCAAAAGTCTAAGACCACATTGAAAATCTGGAACTTTTAAACTGGTAATAAACAAAGTTTTAGAGGTCTGAAAATTCTAAAACAAATAAAAAAAATAAACTGCGAGATGTTGCACAATTTCCAGGTTACTATTTAAATTTCAGCAAATTTGTGATTTTGACCATGTTAACTGCTTTGTACAAAAAGTCATATTTTCCATGAGACTTAGATAGTTGGATAGTGCTTTTGTACAAGCAGTGAAACCCATCGCTTAATACAGCAGTCCAACAACGTTCTAACTTTAAAAATGGACAGTTGAGTTTTGCAAAAGTAACGGGTATTTAGCCAATCACTGATGTACAACAATCAGCCATAACAATAAAACCACCTGCCTAATATTGTGCAGGTCTCCATTGTGCCACCAAAACAGCTCTGACCCATTGAGGCATGGATTCCTCAAGACCTCTGAAGGTGTACTGTGCTTTCTGATGCCAAAACATTAGCAGCAGATCCTTTACGTCCTGTAAGTTGTGATATGGGGCTTCTATGGGTCCGGCTGTTCTTCCCACAGTGCATCCTGGTGCCATCTCTTCCCCAGGTAAGATCACACCCAGTCGTCCACATAATGTAAAAGAAAATGTGAACAAAGCACTTTCTTCCATTGCCCCATGGTCCGGTTCTGTGCCATTGTAGGCACTTTTGGCTGTGGACAGGGCACTCTGACTGGTCTGCAGCTATGTAGCCCCATATGTGGCAAGCTGAGATGCACTGTGTGTTCTGACACCTTTCCATCATAGCCAGCATTAACTTTTTCAGCAATTTGTGCTACAGGAGCTCTTCTGTAGATCGGCTTGCCTTCATTCCCCATGTGGGACCTCAGTGAGCCTTGTTGCTGGTTGACTGCTTGTCCTTCCTTGGACCACTTTGATAGGTACTAACCACTGCATTCCAGGAACACACCACAAGCTAGGCTGTTTTGGAGATGCTCTGACCCAGTCGTCTAACCATCACAATTTGGCCCTTGTAAAAGTCATTCAGATCCTTACGTTTTACCCATTATTATTATTTATTTATTTTAATGTTACCCTTTTTTTCCATATCAACTACAGGAACTGACTGTTTACTTGCTGCCTAATATATCTCACCCCTTGACAGATGCCTTTGTAATGAGATAATCAATATTATTCCCTTCACCTGTCAGTGGCTTTAATGTTGTGGCTGATCTGTGTTTTAGGTAAAATGACCTAAAATTTGGTGATTTTATCTTCCTCTTAGCCTCTTATTTATTTGCCACAGTGTAATAAAACCTTCTTCTTCTTCTTTGAAAGAAATGGTAGCGCAAGTAGCATTTGAACATAGTAAAGCACATAATGGTGGCAGCATCATGTTGCTGGAGGGACTGGGAAGATGTCAGGATTTGTGGAACGAGGAACAAATCAATGTTCAGAGGCAAGAAATCTTACTGAAGAGTGCTTGGGACCTCAGTACTTTGTGGTCAACTGAATATTTAGGGACAAATCTGTGAATTTCGCACAGCTTTGAGTGGCCCAGCCAGAGCTTGTTGAACATCCCAGTTGAACAGGTCTGGAAAGAGCTGGAAATGTGTTTCAGCAATCCTCATCCAACCTAACAGAGCTCGAGAGTTTCTGTTGACAGGACTGGGAGAAGATCCCCAAATCCAGGCATGTTAAGCTTATACCCAAAAGCACTTAAGGCTGAAATCGTTGCCAAGAGCCCTTCAATTCAACGAAGCATGTTTTCCAGACTGGTGCCAAAAACATTCATGTAATCAATTGTAATTGAGTGATGAGTGGTCAGAATGTTCTTTGCTCTGCGGTCCGTTTATCACCTCAACTTCGACCAGAGCTTTTGTTGTTCGCTTCCTCCACATTTTTAAAGTGTTTGCCTTGTCAGGAGGATGTCCATTACATAAACACAATGCTGTCAACGACTGATTCAGAGACCAATTCATCAATGACGCGAGCAGCCTCACACCAACAGCGCCGATTTGAATTAGACCACTAGGTGGCAGCACCGCCATGACACACCGCATGTCTCGCACGTTCCGCTTCTGGAGCGAAACATTTCATTTCCTCAATCTTCAGCGTGGATTATTTAATTAACCATAGATACGACGCGACTCGGCCCGACAACAGTGGCGCCAATAATCGGTGTTCTTCGGGTTTGATTGACAGGCAGGGGCTTTAAAATGTGTAAACAACAACCAGAGCACATGACATACAAGAATTCATCTCGGCTCTTTAGAACATTCATACAGCTAATGACATTTAAAACACACACACACACACACACCACATATAGACTAAATTATAACATTCTATTGTAAATAAACCACATGAAACGACAGGCTAACAAAAATGATATTACAGAGATGTATTGTCTCAACAGGTGCTTCAGGTTGAGGTGTAAGGAGCCTCCCCCGCCCGACCGCAAACAATAAGCCATGCACAGTGCTCGGTATTTTCT
Source organism: Prietella phreatophila (assembly GCA_025728095.1). Taxonomy (NCBI): domain Eukaryota; kingdom Metazoa; phylum Chordata; class Actinopteri; order Siluriformes; family Ictaluridae; genus Prietella; species Prietella phreatophila. The sequence continues at coordinate 28,466,763 of JAOUWY010000054.1, read as the reverse complement.
CTCATAACAGTGTCAGGAAGGGTGTGTGTGTGTGTGTGTGTGTGTGTGTGAGAGAGAGAGAGAGAGAGAGAGAGAGAGAGAGAATGTGTGAGGGAGAGGGAGCCCTGTGTGCAGCACTGTGCTAGAGCAATTGGCAGAAACGTGTGAACCTCTGAACTCTAGCTTGCAGCAGCCATCAATGGGGAGAAATAAGCGCGCGACGCTCTAAATAAACCATCTGCTTAACGGAACTTCAGCGCGTCCGCGCGAGCTGCCACATCAGCACAGAAGGACAGCTGATAATCTCAATAATACTGCTGAAACAGCGCTCCAGAGCGAAAGAAATCGGGCAGGGAAGAAGAAGAAGAAGAAGAAGAAGAAAGAAAGGGGGAAAAAACAACCGAGAGAGAAGTCGCGGAAGGAAAGTATTCAGCGCGTGAGGACTGAGCTTTAAGCGGTGAGTGAGGACTGTTCGCAAAATAGCGCACGCGCTCATTCAAAAGCGTAGGACAGCAGTACGCAAGCTTTATCCGGTGTTTTAAGGCGTTGGCATTGAGGAAAAGAGCGCATCCGACTTCTACAGTCAGGTATGTGCAGTAATGTAGGCTGCGATGCAAAAACAAGCCAGCAAACTAGCCAGCTATTTACGCAGGTCGGCACCAACATCTGGAATTGCTCGTCCACATCTGTCATTTCACACCAAACACTTTGTGCATAAGACTATCAGGGTCGCTATCAGAATTCTGGCACTTTAATGCTTTGTTGTTGTTGTTGTTGTTGTTGTTGTTTTGCTCAGACGATTGTAAGTGTCCTCTCACAGACATGCATCGTACATTCATCTACAATACAACTTTTAGTTAATTTCATGCTTTACTAATCAGCACTGTATCCACAGGTTCATATAAAAATGTGTAGACAGTGCAGTGCAACGGAATAATGACACTGTAGAAACCTTCAATATTTTTTACCTGAATAAATTGACAGTAATTCAATACATCGTGGCAATGCGAGCACTGCGTTATAAGTCACTATATAGTCTATAGCTTAAATGCGTTCAGTATTTCATGCGTAATGTCTTCCAGTGCAGCATGCACCCTAATATCTGTGTGTCCATTAAAGTCCGTGAAAGCTCTAAATGACATGCATGTTCAAGCCAGAGACACAGTGTGCAAGTGGTAATCTTGATGGGGTTTTTTTTAAATGAATGATTGCATTATTCAAGACAAATCACCTTCAGAATATATATATATATATATATATATATATATATATATGTGTGTGTGTGTATGTTTTCATATGAAATAGATTAGAGCATAGTTTCATTGCAAACATTGTGTGTGTGTGTGTGTGTGTGTGTGTGTGCATTTTGTCTAGTGATGAAGCTCTGTTAACAGGATGTGACACCTTTGGATGCAGTTAGCTTCAAGTGTATGCTTTGATCCCGAAAACAATAGGCCAACAATTCAAAGATTGCACAAGTGAAAAGCAAGAATAGTTAGAAGTTTGTCGGTGTAAATGATTGGTGGAGGTGTTTTAGATTAGGTGCTTGTCAAACGTTTTGCAGTTAGGGATTCCTTTAACTGTAACCTAAATCTGATAGACCCCCTTCCAACATAATACAACCATGAAAATATTAGGTTCAGTATTTAAATGTGTACAAAATTATTGGCTGTTTATCACAGCATTTTATTTCTGAAATTTCTGCTAGCAGAACGTATGAGGTCCGCTTTCACATTATTTATGCTGGCATGTTTCTGCGTTATTGAGGTTCGGATTCAACCAATTGAAGGGACCAGTTAAAAAGGCTAATAACTCTACAAACATAAATATGACTCATGATATTTTTTAAATAAAATGGATAAATAAATATATAAAAATAATGACCCCTGAGGGAGGGTTTCCAGGTTTGTGGACACCTGATCATCACACCCAGATTAGTTTTTTTGAACATCCCATTCCAGGTGTAACCCCCCTTTGATGTTATAATAACCTCCAATGTTCTGGGAAGACTTTCTACTAGACTTTCGAGTATGGCTGTGGGGATTTGTGCTCTTGTGGCTGCATGCGTCAGGCACTGATGTCAGATGAAGAACCCTGGTATGCAGTCTGCATTCTAATTCAGAGGTGTTCCGTGGGGTCGAAGTCAGGGCTCTGTGTAGGCCACTCGAGTTCTTCCACTCCATCCTTGGCAAACCATTTCTTCACGGGGTTAGTCATTGCCATGCTGGAACAGGTTTGAAGGGAAATTATATATACAATTGTCTGTTTCCAACTTTTATAACAACAGTTTGGGGAACACAACATATGGTTGTGATGGCCAGGTGTCCACAAAAGTTGCTAAAGTTGCGTTGTTGCATTAAATTATGCCTTTCACAATTGAACATTTTCCTTATGTCAAACAGAAATGCCCATCAGCTAATGACCAAGACCCTTAATGAGCTTTATCCAGTAATGACCAGTGAAAGCTTTAAATGTGCAGGAACATAGTTGTTAGTATTTGAGAAGCTCTGATGGAGTCAAACAGTCTGTCAGAATAAAGTGTTTGCTTTAAAATCAAGTGATCTTCATTTTGTAGTGGTGGGGACAGCAATTATCAGAGGGGCATGTGTCAGCATTGAGGAGGTGAAACGCTGTTAATAACAGAGAGGTCGGAGGAACCAAAATCCATGCACTGTTTTCTTTCACACAGAAAGTCACCTGATACTGAAACATGACTAACTATATTAATATATTAGGGAAATCTTGCACATTCCTTTTATTCATTAAACTATGTGGTTAAAGATGCTTTAATTGCATTGGAGATTGTCTCAGTAGTGGCTTAAATCCCAAATGGCTTTCTGTGTATGTGCATTATGTATGGTATGTGTAATAGGGCTTGGGAATGTAATGCCACTCTGCAGTGACTAGTGGGAAATTGACTTTACTGTTTTGATGAGATTATCCCTTATCTCTGTTGAAGTCTCGATGATTAAGTTTCTATAACAGAATGACTCTGAAGGAAGTTCTGGCTTCAAGGCAAATCACAGATTCATATTTATGTTCTTCTTCTAATATGTTATTATTTCTATAGTAACAACTTACACCTGAACTTGTGTGATGGATGCTCTACATAAACAGATTTAAACGTGTGTAACTGTTGATATGGTGAAGTTTTCTGTTAGGATGCATAAGAAGGAGTCTGGAGTAACAGTGTTTTTCAGAAATAAAGCTGTTTTAAAAAAATATTTATTCTTTCTGACATCGGAAAGTCTTCAGGACAGAGTTTGTTGCCATTTCTCAATAATCTTTGTCTTACTAATGTTGTGTTTCTGAACTTGTTTAATTGATGATTCTGTACCTGTCTATTTGTAAATTGCATATGAGCTTCCAATGACTCAAATAGCTTAAAGGAATAAGTTCTCCAGCCACACACAAAATAAAAAAGAGAAGGATATTGTTACGGCAACGCGTGGGGCGAAGCTTCGGAAGTTCTTAAATAACCTACGGTGTTACAGGTGTTTGTGATTAGAACTCCGGCGTTGCCTCGCATTGCCTTCCTCCCTTGTCTGCCTGCGTTTGTCTCCGTCTACGCCTCGTCACAGATATAGCACTACTGGACCATTAGTCCACCATTGGTAGTTCATAGGGATCGTTGGTAGTTCATAGGGATTGTTAACGAGCAGTTTAATTTCTCTTTTTTACCTGTCCCTAAAAATGTCATGCAGTGTTTTATATACCACAGCCAAACGTAAAGACACTACTCACATCCTCAATTTAATGCAGAAGTTGAGTGAATACAAATAGCTCATGCAGACAATGCTCAAGAATAGACAGTATAGAAGAATGACAATAAAAACTCATTTGACTTGTCTAGAAATTTGGTTCCAATAAAGTTCTGTCAGGTGTTCTCAGAATTCCAAAAATATTTGTACGT
>JAOUWY010000054.1:28434752-28445826 GCA_025728095.1 Prietella phreatophila | reverse complement strand
GTGTCATTTCTTCAGTGTTGTCACATGAAAAGATATCATCAAATATTTACACAAATGTGAGGGGTGTACTCACTTTTTTGAGATAATGTATCACACCAATGGCTGCAGAGCTGCCATTCAAGACACTAGCTTGCCATCGGGAGCAACTTGGGGTTCAATGCCTTGGATGACACTTCGGCATGTGGAATTCATTTGGGCCAGGAATCGAACCGTCAACCCTATGATTAGTAGACAACACACCACAGCCGCCCAGGTGTTGATTACTTTTCTATAACAGCACAGGTTTACATTAATACCTTATACTTTCTATAGTAACAACTTACACAGGGACTTATGGCAGAGATGTCACATAAAAGATTGTAATAGTTCATTATCATATCAACCATATCAGATATTGGTGAACTTGTATGGTGAAGTTTTCTGAGAGGAGACATTTACATAGAGCTTTTGGAAGGAGTCTCCAGTGTCAGCTCTTTGTAACATCCAGAGATATAGCTATAATTTTGTTTTTTTCTAACATCTGAAAAACTTTAAGCTTTGACAAGCTGCATTTTTTTTATCTTATTAACTTCAAGACAGGGAAAAAATATGTGAAGTAGCTGTTATAATATAGAAGGTAATAAGTAAAAGTTATAACAGGCCGTGTAATGTGTTTCGTGGCCATTCCAGAAAGTTAAGCATAACCATGAATGGGTGAAATGTATGGAATCATACTTTAATTAACAGAAGAATGTAGTTGTTGGAAAATTACTGTGGGATCAGAGGAAGACACTTTGGTATGTGCTGTTATTGGAAAATAATCACCTTTGGGGTGGAAATGAATCACTTTTAGTCTTGTGCTTTGTGATTAATTTTCTACTGCATGTCCTGTTATGTTTTATTCCTTACTAATCTTAGCACTGTACTACTATGACTTGACACAAGGGACCGACCCTCACAGTGAACCTTTTCCAGTCAAGAATTCTCATAGATATTCATCACTCACACAAATGTAGCCCAAAGACTGAGATTAGCACAAACCTTTTGCATGTGTCTCTGAGGTTTGCTCTTGTGAGTATTCCTCACATGTTCAACTCTGTTTCCACTGCTGCAGGTGGAGTTTGAATGCATGAATCCTAAGAAGCAGAAGAAGAAAAAGAACTACAAGAACTCTGGAATCATCATTTTGAAGTCCTGCAAGGTGAAGAAGCACCCTCACTCCACTGCACCAGTTCACCAGCTCTAGAAATAAGCAGTTAAAATGAGTGCAGTACAAAGCTACGGTACTTTTATCATCAGCTCTGCTTTATCATAAGCTCTGCTTATGTCACTTTTTAAATGTATTTTTCATTATGCAAGCTATAATTAAAGCTTTGTAGTGTTCTAGGCAGAGCATAATGTAATGGTTCGAAATCCCCTGGTAAATAACACATAGTATTAATATCAGCATAAGGCACCTGCTACTCCTGAGCCATCAGTCGTGAGTGGAATTGCTCCTGCCCATGAGTCCAGCCAAGTGGTAAAATGACTCAGTTATTTGCAATAATCAGTAGTTCAGCCTGTATGACCCTGACACATGTGCACACATACAGTACAGGGGGCTACATGATAAAGGTGTCTCTGCTTGTTTTTGCTCTTGTGTTTCACTAGACACAAGGATGCTTTATGAGAAGTGTGTATCTGTCTGACCGTGTGTTTGTTTGATGCTCCTCAGATTATGAGGGATTACTCATTCTTGGATTACATCCTGGGTGGCTGTCAGCTTATGTTCACTGTGAGTTTGCCCTGATTTCCTATTTAGTAAAGTGTAAAATCAGTACCTTCTATTTCAGATTTTGTCAATTCTTTATTTTTAAAGGGAGATGTCACGCAATACAGTACAATGTAGTAATATTGCTTTTAATCTGCTCTATTGCATGTATGTACAATATGCATTACTGTGAACCTGCTCTTTCGTCCTTTAATATGCATACGAACATCATTATTCATACATCATTCTGGTACTGTTTCAGAAATACGTAGCCTTCTGGGGACAACAGAAGTGTCGTGGAAGACTTTATTTAGCTCTGTTTATGTTGGTTGTCGGTATGTGCTGCTGGGAGTGAACATCCTCATGCTGAGTTTTATGTTAAAGACTTTATCGCATTTAAGCAGTATCTTTAATAGAAGTCATAAGCACAGCTGGACTGAGTGTGGACTGGCTAAAGGTCATGTCTCAATGCTCGCAGAACTGCAGTGTTCTCACATGGGGCAGGTTCTCAGCATGCTGGCGTCATTGTTCCATGCTCGTGAATACCTCTGTGTGCACACAGTTCATAGCACCTTGAATGACTACACTCGCTGATGCTGCTCAGCAAGCTCAAGTCGGCCGCACTTGTGTTCTCTATTAAAGATACTGTATAAACACTATATTATGTTTTATCAGTCTGCTTTGGTTTTGTATTTTTCTTGATTTAATCATTTACATGATTTGATCATTGCGAAATACACTATAAGACCAAAAGTATGTGGACACATGACCATCGCACCCACACATGGGAATTCTTTTTTTTTAAGTGCATTTTTTTACATGATAAATAAGATTGTCAGTGAAGGATTGGGTGTGGTGAGGGGGGGGGGGTGTGACATCCAGTTGGACAATATTAACATTGTTTTAAGAAAGGCTGCCAAATGTTTGTAGAATTTATGTTGCTCTGCAGATTTTATTTTTCTAATTGCATAAAAGATAAGCCGTCTTTTATCCCCTGAGTATGGGAGGGACGATGTGGGCTCTTCATATTAACTAGGATAAGATGCCTTGCCAAGAGTTGCAAAATAGCCACCAGGTCAACAAAATAGGTTGGTAGTGATAGACCTATGGGCTGAACACCAGACAGCCCAGTTATGTGTAAAAGGGCAACATCTACATAAGTAATGGATGACAAAGAAAGGGGACAGTGCAGGGCAGGTCCAAAACAGATCAACTATACTGTTACAAAAAAGAAGAAGGACTACACTAATACAGTTACTGGAGGTAGAAGGGATCCTCATTTCAGGCTGTATATCTAAAATAAGGTCTTATAAGCTTTGCATATTTATTCTAGCTTTGTGTATTACTTTATTTCATATTATTTTTTCTTTGATAACATGTTCACTTACAAAAAAGCGGTTTTAGTATTATTTTTAATGCTTCTGATGCCATATGCATCTCTGCTCTTTGATTGGTGCATGGTGGAGGCTTGAGCTCCTCTGCCTTCGTTCTGTACAGTGTCTGAGTGAAGAGCCTGTGCTCATGGTCTTTTATGTAACTCGGTCAAATGATACAGAAAGTGAGTGAAAGGCATGGGTTGCTATAGTGATGGTGCTGAAAGGGCCCTGACAGGAGAGAGATACAGAGAGCTACAGGAAGGTCTATGGAAAGCTGTTTTGCTGAACCTTCATTATATGTAACCTTTAAAAGCTCAAGTACACCATAGATGGACTGATGTTCTGCTCATGCTTACGAGCATTCTTGGCTGTAGGTTACACTGGCCAAGAACTGTAATAATAGTTATTTTTTTCGTTTTTATTTTATTATTTTTCTTTTTTTCAAAGAAATGGTATTTGCTGTAGAAAAACTGGTATCATGTATTCATGATTTCTTTAGCTGCTTCTTCCTCATTTTCTCATTTAATAAGCCAGGGATAGGCATACACATGTTACAACTCAGTTCTTAAATCCCTTCTCCTGAGTTCCCCTCCTTTGCCAGAGAGAGAGAGAGAGAGAGAGAGAGAGAGAGAGGAAAAGAAAGTGAAGGAAAGGGTGGGAGGGAGGGAGAAGGAAAGAAAGGAAGAGAGGAATGGGATGGAAGGAGAGGAAAGGGAGGAAGGGAAAGTAAATGGAAATGAAGGGAAAGGAAATGAAAAGAAAGAATGAAGGAATTGAGAGAAAGGAAAGAAAGGATGGCATGAAAGAAAGAAAGAAAGAAAGAAAAAGGTGTTTCAAATGATAACAGTCTAATCTTTCTCTGTGCAGTGATGCTATTAGTCTTATACGCTGGATAAAATGGTGGGTGTTAGCACGGAGATTTGGTCTCCAACAGTGCAAGCATATTCTGTTTGCTTTAACATTACAGAAGTGCGCTAAGCTTGGTATGTGGGCTGTTAACCAACACATCAGCTCTTTCAGCAGCACTACAAGAGCAAAGGTCACAGGGTCAGCAGTAGCCAAGCAGACTGTGGTAGCAGGAACAGAACATCTACTTGCGTGGGCATTTGATGCAGTGTAGGTGATGGCAAAAAAGATAATCAGTGCATGATAGACTGCAAGGCAATGGTTTGTAGAGAAGCTGAAGTGAAGCAGATTAATAGACAAAACAGATACTTATAAATGGTTATAATTGTTAACAATAAAAAGAATTTCACACAATTGGTAATAAACAGGCATTGTAGTTGATGTAATGAGAAAACTGACTGAGACTCAGACATAGTAAAGTGGTGATGTTTTGCACAAATTTCATGTGTCTGTGACAGTAGTTTCTAATTCAGGACACTTAATGTAATTATTTTGGCAGCTGTCAGTAAAATGTATGCTTACAGGAAACTCCAGTCTGTGTGGTATAGACTCTGTCAATGGTAGGAAAAATGAGTGGTCTGGACAAACAACATCTGACAGACATGTCTGTTCAGAAAGCTTCCCTTCTTGCATTAAGTGGTTCTGGATTTTGAGTTTCAGATCGGTTTTAGCAAACCTCCACCCGAATGTTCAAATGTAACATCCACTGACTATAACTTTTTCCTAAAAAAAATCTTAGAAAGTATTTTGATTAGATTAAATTAAATCTTTATTGTCATTCTAGCCATACTGTATATAAGTACACAGTAAATGAAATAGTGTTCTCCAAAGCCTTGATGCAACAGAATGTACTTACAGAAACCTCACTCTCAATCTGGATCATCAAGAACATTGCTGAAGTTTCTAAAATGCAATTGAAATCAAATGGAACTGAAATCTGACCATGCCTAAACTTGTCTCATACAGTGGGAAGGTGTCAGACATGTGACTTGTGCTCAAACATCAGCTCATAATGTCACCGCTGTTTTGCGTGCACTTGGAGGATCAACTATGACCTGTTCACCCTCAGGCCAGCACATGAAATGGCACCCTCATTGTGTCACTCTCTATTACCATCTCTCCCTATGTCTCTTTCTTATACCCTGTCTACCTCCCTGTCTGTGGCCGAACATCAGCATCTGAATTGGTAGTCAGGATTATTTGTTTATTTATCATTTATTTATCAGTACTTGACCAATTAATCTATACAATGGAATTATTGCACTTTATCATTTGGATATATTATAGGCCTGCATTCCTTAAAAGATGACTGCACATTAATTGTTAATTTATCAGTAATGAATGGAGGGTTAATATTTTAAATGATAAATATACAACAGTTTAACACAGTATAATTGTATAAACAAACAAGCAGATGAATTAAATGTGGTGCTTGTGATTTAATGCCCCAAAAGCAAAAAACAAAACAAGGGAGCCAAAAATCAATCTATCTATCTATCTATCTATCTTTCGATCTATCTATCTATCTATCACTTTCTGACCATCCATTTCTCTTTATCTCACCGTCTCTTTGTTCCTCTCTCATCTTTCCTCTCCTTCCCTTCTCTCCTCTTCACCTGACAGACTAGCAGTAGAGCCTCTGGTGTGATGCTGATGTTGGTACAGTAAGTAGGTGTGTAGTGTGGATCGTGACGACTCCGGTTTGCACTCAACTCGCAGTGGGTTGATAAACACTGCCTGAGGAGAGAGTTGTCAGAGCTCAGCTTGAGCAGTGCTCACTTGTAAACCTCCTTTAACAAAGACAACACCGCCTGTGGCTGAGAGCATTTGATCCAGCTCCAACTAATGGAGGCTCACACAGTATTGCCATGCATGTGTGTGTGTGTGTGTGTTAATCCAGCCCAGTCAGGCTGATAATGCATTGTTGCCTAATGTGTCTAATACATGATAGTAATAATCGTAATACAGGATGAGCACCCGTGTGCATGTAATACATTTAATTTTTGAAATATGTTCATGAATTAACTTCCTTGATTAAGGCTAATTTGAGATCTTTAATAAATATTTATGTGTGTGTGTGTGTACCACTAGGTTGGCATTGACTTCACAGCTTCTAATGGGAACCCCAGGGAGCCATCCTCATTACACTACATCAACACGATGGGCAGCAACGAGTATCTCTCTGCCATCTGGGCCGTGGGACAGATAATACAGGACTATGACTCGTAAGCGCCTGTACTATACAAAGTCATTTTATTCATTCCAATAAGTGTTTTCACTGAGTATTGACAATTGTTCAGTAGTTAGGCATTGTTGGGGTTGGTAAACATATGGTCATTGTTTTCTTTCCACAGAAACAAAATGTTTCCTGCACTCGGATTTGGTGCTCAACTCCCGCCTGACTGGAAGGTGGGAAAGTGTCTGTGTGTGTATGTGTGTTTGTGTGTGTTGTTTTTAACTCATGTGAGAGTGACTTATTTGTGTGTTTGGTGTTGATGGAAGTAAGGTGAGCGAGGGAAAATTGAATGTCAGGCGAGATTGGGGAAGCTTGATTTGAATTCAGAAATGCCAGAAATGGAGAGATGAACAAAATGTGTAATACATGCATATCCCAGTGATTATGCAACTGTCATCCCATCTGGGTTGCCATGGTACTGGAGTGATGAAAAAGACAAGCGAGAAAGAGAATGTGAAGAGAGAAATGGAGGCATGTGTTGTTGTTTTTTTTTTGTTTTTTGTTTTTTAAGAGAAGAGTTCTAGATGATAGAGAAAAAAACACATTCATTCCATAATGTAAGGAGGAAAAAAATTTTTAACAATGGAAGAAACCATCTAGGCTAAATGGGGAACTGGAGTATTATAAGTATGTTTTATCCAAATCAATATACACTGGCCATTAAGGGCTTTTAAAGTGTTTACATTGTTATTAAAGTGTTGGTCTTTGTCTGCTAATTTTACAGGTGTCCCATGAATTTGCGATCAACTTTGACCCTACCAATCCATTTTGCGCAGGTGAGACAATCCTTCATCACTGGTATATTGTCACTTTTTGGTACAAATTTGTATATGTCTTAGATCAGGACATGAGAACTAATATTATAATCTTGTTTATAAAGATGATGTAATGAGGGGGAATGGCTACCCGTTTGTGTTGTGTGCAGGTGTTGAGGGCATCATTCAGGCGTATTCCACCTGTTTACCTCACATCCGCTTTTATGGCCCAACTAACTTTGCCCCCATAATCAACCACGTGGCACGCTTCGCCTCACAGGCCCTGCAACAAGACACAGCAGCGGTGAGGACATCTTGCAATATTCTTACAGAAACAGCTTTTGACTAGCTTGGTACAATGAGACCTCATTTATTTCAGTTTTAAAATGGAATGGACTTATTTTGACACTGGCAGTTTAATTATGAACACAAGAAATTAAGCAGGGCAGTGGTGGCTCAACACTTCGGGTTCTGTTTTTGTGTATATGTTAAACTAAGTAGTTTTAGATCTTCAAACGAAATATGACATAAAACAAAGGCAACCTGAGTAAACACAATACAGTTTATATATTTTTATTTATTTTATTGAAGTAAAAAAAAAAAGCTATCCAGCACCTATCACCCATGTGAAAAACTAATGTCCCCCTTAAACTTAAAATCTGTTTGTGCCACCTTTAGCAGTAATAACTGCAACCAAATGCTTCCGATAACTGGAGATCAGTGTTTCACTTACTTCTAGGACTAGGACTTACTCCTATGCTTTGGATCATTGTTTTGCTACATAATCCAGTTGCGCTTGAGTTTCAATTTACAGATTGAAGACCGGACATTCTCCTTTAGGATTTTCTAGTAGAGTGTATTGCAAGTTGCCCAGTCCCTGAACAGCAAAATATCCCCACGCCATCACACTTCCACCACCATGCTTGACTGTAGGTATGATGTTTTTTGTGGAAATCTGTGTTTGATTTACACCAGATGTAAAGGGACTCCTGTCTTCCAAACACTTCCACTTTCGACTCATCAGTCCACTGAACATTCTTCCAAATGGTTTGAGGATCATCAAGGTGTGTTTTGGGAAAATTCAGACAAGCCTTAATATTATTCTGGGTCAGCAGTGGTTTTCACCTCGCCACTCTTCCATGGAAGCCATTTTTGTTCAGTGGCTTTCTGATAATGGAGTCATAAACTTTATTGATGCAAGAGAGACCTCAAGGTCTTTTGATGTTGTCCCTGAGTCTTTTGTGACTTGCTGGATGAGTAGTTGCTGTGCTCTTTTGAGGAATTTTGGAAAGTTGACCACTTCTTTGAATGTTCACTACTGTTTTTTTCCATTTGGAGATAACAACTCTCACTGTGGTTCTTTGGAGTCCCAGGGCCTTTGAAATAGCTTTGTAACCCTTCCCAGACTGATGTATTTCAATCATCTTCTTCCTCATAATTTTTTAGAATTTCTTTCAGCTTTGGTATAGTGTGTTACTGGGTAAGACTTTTTAACCAAGTTCATGCTGTTGAAAAGTTCTATTTAAGTGTTGATTTGATTGAACAGGGTTTGCAGTAATCAGGCCTGGTTGTGTCTAGTCCAGCTGAACCCCATTATGAATGCAGTTTCATAGATTTGGGAAATTAATAACTATGGGGGCAAATACATTTTCACACAGGCCCATTTAAAAAACTGTATTTTGTGTTCACTCAGGTTGCCTTTGTTTTATGAATTTCTGAAACAATTAATATGCAAATACACAAAAACAGAAGAAATACTTTTTCCCAGCACTGTATGTGACAGATAAATACTTCTTCTAATGGTTACTCATTCAGTTGTATGAACTGACTCTTGTAGTGAGTCAAAAGATGTGTGTAATGCAAATATTTAAATGTTCTTCAATGGTTAAAAACTTAATTACTTTTATGGAATCCTATTATGTATCTTATCTTGGCTTCAGATTTCCTTCCTTTTTCAGAACATGAGCAGAAACTGCAATGAATCCACACCCACCTTCTGTAAATCCATTCAGAAACAGTTTCCACCCGCCTCTGCTGGTGGAACAGTGTTTCTGTTTGTGTTACTCCAAGCTCTGCCAAGTGGGTCTGTGAAAAGTAGGCAGTGTGCTGGGTGACTGTGACATGTGTAGAAATGTGTAACCAAACTTCGAGAGCAGAGCCTAGCCTAATGAAAACAATGTGGCTCTGTTGATCCAGCTAGACCCTCAGCTTTTCACTGGTCAAACTCGGCTTGCTGTGCGGTCTCAGAGTGAATGTGTGCACTGTCAGATTCAGCTTCCCTAGAGAAAGTTGGTAAATTCTTAATGTATTATACACAAGGGTTTAAGTATCCATTCTAAAGAATGGGCTGTTTGTTGATATTCTTGAGCTGTCTTGCTAATTCTTGTACTCTTGTTTTGAGATCTTTGTTTAAACTAGTGCACCATGTGGTTCTAATTTGACGGTGAGTTTGCATTTACAGTGTTGTCCTTTGTATTGTACATCAGCAGCTTGTACTGAATTCGTAGGACATTATTTGTAGGTTTGTTATAAAGGAGCAAAAGTAATTGTACAATAGCTGTTCAGTGGTTTCTTGGCCATCTATTAATTTTTAGCATCACTCATAATTTAGCTATTGCTGTAGTTCATGAATTAGACACCTAAGTATCACTATTTATGTCTTTTATTATGTAATAATTATTTATTCCGGATGCATCATCTTGTGGCATTTTTTCAACATGAAGACTAAAAATGTGTAATTGTCAAGAAAATATTCCAAAGTAAGCCTGAGAACGATTTACTCCAAGACATGGCAAAAACATAAGGTCTATTATAATCAACTGTCTGGCATGTGGTTAGGAAACAAGAATGTACTCCTGAGCTTGGTAGACAACAGTAGCTTATTGTCAGGTGGCAGACAATCTTTTATTAAATATGGCAAATAACAGACCGATTAAAAAATATATAAAAATCATAGTCAAAAACAGCTAGAAGGTCAGGTTAATTACAAACAGGATATCCAAGGCAGAGACAAAAATCACAAAAACTGGAAACAAACCTGATCGAAAACCAGGAGTGTAAGCACAGGCAAGAGGCATTGGTTCCTCAGTTGTAGAACAGACCTAAACAGATACTTCGCAATGAGTGAAAGATCAAAGTCTCTATTTATAGGGTGTGTGGATGATTGAAACCAGTTGTGTTGTATCAGAAATCAGATGAATGTCATTACACAATGTGGCTTGGTGTTATAGTCTGTGGTGGCCATATTTGTTGGCCGTGGTGTGTTCTTGGAAATGGAGTTTGAAGCTGATTGTGGTGTTGACATGACACTGACGACTGAATGCTACATTTCAGAAACAGAAAAGCAGATCAGCCTTTGCATGTTGCTGAACATGTGTCAAAAACTGCAATAATGAACATAATTCAGCATAACCATAGGACAAAAGGATTGGCGTGAGAAAAAGAGACAACTGCTCTAGATGCAAAGTATACAAGCCCATCTGTGAAACATGGTAGCGTTAGCACATAAGTCTGTCACTGGTATTGACTCACTTGCCTATTGTCTTAATTGTGAAGATCAAACCAAATGCCTCAAGATTAATGGATAGATCTTTTATCTTGTAGACAAGTAATAAGCTGATTCATACTGTAAAGGCAACTGTGGAGTTGAGTGAGAGCCAAAAATGGTTTGTTCTTGACTAACCTATTGGTCTGTTGTTGGCATTTCACTTGTTAACGACAAGATTAATGGCAAAACTCTACTGAAATAACTAGGAACTAAAAATGGTTTGCAGTACAGTCCTGCCTGAGCATATATATGGAGACAATATCCAGAATCTAATGATATTTTTGGATCACAGACTTCAAGCAGTAATCGATGCGAAAACATTCAAAAATACCAGCTTTGCATTACATTATTTTCATCTTACTGTTGATGGATCTTTGAAATAGCGGACTATTTCTAAAAGAAATGGATTCTTATATGGTTCAGTTAAAGCTACAATGCACTGTGTATGTCTATATATATGTGTGTGTGTGTGTGTGTGTGTGTGTGTGTGTGTGTGTGTGTGTGTGTGTGTGTGTGTGTGTGTGT